>BLSH010460263.1:1274918-1304051 GCA_018402905.1 Glandirana rugosa | reverse complement strand
AAGCCTCTAAATCTATATAGGTTTATGGGCTTAACGTTATATTTATTTATTTATTTTCCTCTTCAACTCCAAGGGTTCTCCCTGATAGAGTCACGGTTTTCTGTTATTTGGTTTTTCGTAGTTAAACATATTTTAGTCAAAATAAGTAAAAAACAATTTTCCAAACCAAGTAAAATTGTGTAGTATTTTATTCTCTCCCAGGTTTTGTCACACCTATGTAACCACCACTCACCGTGACCATTACAGTACGTCACACTTTCTTTTGAGGGTTGTACAAAGCGGTTTTGTAACCGAAGGAGTCCCATAAGTGCACCTGTAGTTTAACATGATTGTATCTCTTCTTTTGTATGTTATTTAGTCGTTATTATGTGATTCTATGTCAAACGTCATGTACAGTAAGTCAACCAGGTGCAGGGGGGTCTATTCCTCCACAGAGAGGGCTTATCTGGGGGGACGTGGACCAACTGAATGACATGTACTGCAAACTGTATCTTAGTGTATTATTGCTGATTTATTGTATGTTTTCTTCTCTATGTTAGTACAATTTGATGTCCACGTGAATACCCTGAGGAAGCCAATGTTTTGGCGAAACATGTTGGGAGTTTTCTTTCACACTGCATGACATTACCAGTGCCACTCACCACCAATGTATCCACACTGTTTTGGACCCTCTCTTATTTTATGATGTGTTAAAATGAACCAAACCTTTTAACAAAAAATGAATAAAACTGATTTTATACAAATTGATGCTTTTTGGTTTATTGTCTTTTGGCACTGAGATAGTCCCTCTTGGGAACCTCAACTTCTCCTTTTATTTATTTATTTATATTGCAATTCGGGTATTTGGATATATCTAAATCTCCGAATAACTAAAATTTTGCAGAATATTCATTTGGAACGAAACAAACCACAAATGTCTATCTTTTGCATCTGCAGGGAAAGGTCCTTGGAGGGGCTTTTATTAATCTGCTTATGTATGCTCTCTACAGTGTGAGTCTGTGTCTGGCCAGCCCTGACTGATGTTGTGTCAGTCACATGACTAAAAAAAACCTGTTTCAAAAGAGCAATTCAAATTAGATTATAAATATCAGATATCTGTTTTACATCTCCCAATAAATCTTTATTAAACATCAGATGTGTATTTTGTGTGCATTAATATAGTGTAGGCGGAGTACTAACACTAGCTTTCACTTTGTTCAGATGGCATCTGCATCCAAGGCATTAGCAATTACATTAAATATATTTATTATTGTTATTATTATACGGGATTCATATAGCGCCAAAAGTTTGCGCAGTGCTTTACAATATTTAATGCTGATTTATATTAAAACTAAGCTTTTTGTGAGTTTTTTTAGTGAATAGAATCAATCAGCATACTATATCCTGCCCACATAGCGTTTAGCAATAGGGGGACGTGGAAGAGGAGGGAAGGAGGGGAGTGCTAGTTACCACGGTGTATATGCCCACATCTGTGACTCTATAGTCATGTGGGCTGCACAGATAAGAAAAGGGAGGAAATGAAGAGCTTAGAAGGGAACTGAAATTTGAGCATGCTCCGTAGAGGACATCAGCTGGTCTACACAATCTCAGCCTGCAGTGGGGACACAGAGAAGATGGGAGGGACAGCTGAATACCGGATCAACCAGGTATATTTCACTCTACACAAAATTAATGGTTTAATGGCTTTGTGAGTGTAGCACCCTCTTAGGTCAGGTGCTAGAAGTAAAGGTAAATTTAGTTTTTGGCTCTGCTGCTAGAAGTGGAGATATGATTGTGTTTTAATATAGGGAAACATCCCTGCTAGAAACTAAAAAATCTACAATAAACAGCAGCTGAACAATAAACCTAGATATCAGGCAAATAACCATATACAAATAAAGTGCAGCACTCAACAAATGAGAAAGTGCAAAATATGTGCAAAGTCCAAAGTATGTAACAATAAAGTGCAAATTGTGCAAATTAATTCTGTGAAAAAGTCTCATAAGCAATATAATAAATAAATAAAGTGCTCTAACGCAAAAAGGTCATATAGACTGGGTTCCAATTGAAGAATTTCATAGAGGAATGTATGTTGAAATTGATGATCATACATCCCGTGATGTGACACCCATCACAATAAAATAAAGGGAGACTTACCAGAAAGCCAGCGATCTCCCTTATTCAGAGAGATCACACAGCGCATGTTTGGATCCCTGATCCAATGAAGGGTAATCCAAAAGTTGCTCTCCTGCATCCGTCTCCTCTGTCCACAGGTGATCTCCACCAGGGGACCGCAATATATCAGAGTGTACTCAATGCCGGGGTATACAAGAGACAAAAGGACTCCACCTAGCGTGATATTGTTTCAACCTCCGATTTATTAAAATATAGTCCACTCACATAAGAAAGATAAAAGTCCAGCTCTAAGCATGGTATACCATAAGTTCAAAACAGTCAAAAATCTCCAAGTGTCGATATCGCATGTGCAGTAGCATGTGTGCGTAGCTGTCCTGATGATAGTTTCGTCAGAAATGATGTCATCAGGGGTATGCCCACACGCTCAATACTGTGCTCTAAATAATTTCACTAGGGTGCAAGGAAGCGTCCCCATAGGTGGAAATCAGTCACAGCCACCAATAGTAAACTCAAACCACATGATGGACATAATGAAGGACTAATTAGTGCATCCGCCCATGGGGGATTTAACCCATGATTCATAAAGTGTATTAGATGCACAGCGCCATCTTGGATTACATTAAAATTAAAGATCTCATAATTAAATCATGAAATCCTAAAAGGAGGTAATAATCAAAACACTAAAAAGCTCACTGAATGGGTGTGATTCCTCATCACTCTGTGTGATATACAGGTATTATATTAAAAACACTAGACAACATTATACAAACTCATGGGCAACATTAGCTTATAAGATAATGGCTCATAGAATAAGATTAAATTGAACATATAGGACCCCTATAACCCCATATTATGCAAGCCGCTCAGGGCCTAAAAAATCAAGGGAAATTTAACCTCCGGATGTCCAAATTGTCTCTCCGAGCTCAAAACCAATAAACTGTAATAAGGTGTCACTGATGAGGATAGGTATGATAGGTATGATTGTGCTTTGCCTACTCTGAGTTCTGCAGGCTTTTCTGTCTCCCCGTCTTTCCAGAATCGTGTGGAAACATAGTGAGAGGAGAGGGCAGAGTCTGGGCTGGCCTAGGATGCAGCTTTATGAAGAAGAATGGGCAGCAGGAGGCTGGGAGGTGTATATAAGGCTGAGAACAAAGAGTAGAAGGGTCATTTTGCCTGCTGAGAGTGACCCAGCCTTGAAATGCTGTTCAACCTTCCAAGGCTTAGGAGAAACTGTAAGAATACCTGAATGATTCCTGCTCAGTGAGGAGCCATAGGATCAACCCTTAAGTTGCAGGGACATTCAAGGCAACACCCAGAGGGGATCTTTCTGGGAGAATTTGTGCAGAGTCAAGGTGAAGCTGAGAGGAGGTCACATCAAGTAGGCCTTAGAGAATTCTCAGTTGGGAGACTGTTGCCTGTACACCCCCTTTTTGAGGGGGTGTAATATAGGCAGACTTGCTGCCAGGGTGTGCCTTAGAGAAGAGAAGGCCCCTGTGCTAAAATCTGTGCCCTACCTTTTTGTGGAGGGAAACTCTGATTATCATTCAAGTTGTCTAGTTCTGGGCATTCCAAAGCTCTATCCCAGTTCTACAAAACAATAAAAACAACAAAAAAACACTATCTGCCTGATTACTGTCTAAAGAATGAGTGAGTTGGCTGAAAATACCCTGTGCCTGACTGCTTGCTCCATTAAGAGATCAGAACTTGTGATCAAAAGTGGGCGGGCCAACCTGGTCTACCCGCTTCATGAGTACGAACACTCTGTTATAAAACAAGTCATGAGAGCTTTTCAAATTCTGGGTTTAATGACACTTTAACGATATTCTTTTTCTCCTGAAATAATCCATACACATCCACTATATAACCACCTCCCGCCCGCCGTATAGTAAAATGACGGCGGAGTGGGGCGGCTCTGATTCTGGGCCGACGTCATATGACGTCACCCAGTCTCACCATGATCGTGTGCCCCTGGGGGCGTGGCTCTTTATCCATGTGTTCAGCAGTGTCCAATCACAGCTATTCACGTGTAAACAAGGAAATGCCATGTATGGGCTCTCCTCGCCTCACACTGACAGCGTGTGAGGAGAGGAGAGCCGATCAGCAGCATTTCCTCACAGGGGGACATGTATAAGTAATCAGGGCACTGATCATCAGAGCCCTGATTATCTGTGCAGCCCAACAGTGCCCATCAGTGATGTTACTCTGTGCCCATCTGTGATGCCAAACTGTACCCATCAGTGACACCAGTCAGTGGCCATCAGTGATGCCAATTTTTGCCCATTAGTGAGGTCAATAAAGTTCAGTTCCCATCAGTGCCGCCTATCTGTGCCACCTATCAGCGCCCATTAGTGTTGCCTATCAGTGCCCATCAGTGCCACCTATCAGTGCCCATCAGTGCTGAATATCAGTGCCACCTATCAGTGCTCATCAGTGTCACCCATCAGTGCTCATTAGTGCTGCACATCAGTGCCCATCAGTGCTGCATATTAATGCTTCCTCGTCAGTGCCACCCCATCAGTACCCTTCAGTGTCACCCCTTCAATGCCCATCAATGCAGCCTATCAGTGCCCATCAGTGAAGCCTCATCAGTGCACATCTGTGAAGGAGAAAAATTACTTATTTACTAAATTTTCTGACAGAAACTAAGAAAAACTTTTTTTTTTCAAAACTTTCAGTCACTCAGCGGTGAATCAATACCACCAAAAGAAAGCTCTATTTGTTGGGGAAAAAAATTATAAAAAATTAATTTCGGTCCAGTGTTGCGTGACTGCGCAATTATCCTGGGCAGGAAGGGGGTGAAAGTGCCCTGATTTGAAGTGGTTAAAGAAGAAATCCAGACATGGGTATTTTAAACCTGGGTAAATTCATCCAGTTTGGATCAATGTAACTCTGAATATGCCATACCTGGCTGATGCCCCTGGAAGCTGGAAATGGCTGAAGTAGACACCACTACTCCACTGATCTCCATTTGCTTCCCAGGTCTTGTGCTGAGCAGCTGCCCTGCTGCATTCTCAACACAGGAGGTTGGCCACTTGGCAGGGGCACCAGTCACAGAATGCTTTGCATTTTCTGAAGGAATGCAAAGTGTAATGTAATTGGACGGACACAGGGTGATGGCATCACACGCTCTACCTCATCCTATGAGAAAACACTTCACCTATGCCAATTGGCTGACCTCCTGTGTGCAGCAGGGCAGCTGTTTGTGCGGGATCCAGAAGCACGTGTTTTTTTTCTATTAAAGTGTTACTAAATCAAGCACCCTGCAGTCACTATATCTGGAGTCCCACAGTACACAGAACATTGAAATGCAATTATTTTAGTAAATCAAAAGTGCTAAATACCCTTTCTCATCAACAGTTAGAGCAGTCTTATGACTTCTACCAGTATCCAGCCAAGCACTGGTTAAAGCTTGTAATGAGACTGCATGATCCTTGACCCTCAGTCTGGACAGTGCTGATTGGCCCTGTGCTGATCACATGCACCCTCCCAAGAAAAAAAAAACTCTCTAGCAATACACACCAAACTAAGCATGTGCAGCTCGCCCCTAGCCTCTGTACTATCTGGAGATGGTTTGGGGACTCTGGAAGAAGGGTAGGATCAGAGAAGACAGGATCAAACAGCCTTTTTTACACAATGCAGATGATTAACCCCTTATGTTTCACAGTGAGTATAACAAGCATGATTTACTGCATTTACAGACTGATTTTACTGTTGTGGGTTTAGTAACACTTTAAATTATTTTCTTCTTTTACTGCCTCCCTGCATCTCCTTCTGTAAGCAACCAAACCTTTCCTCTTCCCCTTCATTTACATTTGTTTGGAATGAGCAGCGCACGTTAGTTGTGGTAATGTGCACTCGTCTATGCACACCACGCATCCCATAGTCCATCTAGGGAACAAGCAAGAGAGGGTGGCGTCATTCCTACATATAGTGGGACCATGGAGAATGAACTTAGCCTCTAAAAGGAAGTCAGATCAAAAAACAAAAAGTAGATTTGAAGGAGGTTGAGAACAATAGAAGGTATTTTTTGAGTGAAGAATACATACTTTATTTTTTCTCTATAGCCACTTGTCAATCCAGAGCCACTGCCTTATAGTAAAGGGATCGCACACTGAAGAGAGGAGTATACATTTGACAATCTGCTAATAGATTATTAATCACTTCCCATCTGCCATATAGCAGAATGACGGCCGGAAAGTGGTTTCATTATCCTGGCTGGGTGTCATATGATGTCCAGCAGGATAAGCCACTAGTGTGCACCCGTGGGGGCGCACAGCGCGGTGATCGGTGGTGTGGTGTGTCAGTCTGAGACACCGCATTGCAGATTATGGTAAAGAGCCTATGACGTAGGCTCTTTACCATGTGATCAGCTGTGTCCAATCACAGCTGATCACATGGTACCTGGGAAGTGACATTTATTGGCTCTTCCTCTACTCACACTGACAGGCGCCAGTAGATGAGAGCCGATTGGCTACTCTCTTGACGGGGGGGGGGGGGTCTGCGCTGATAATCAGCGCATTGATTATCAGTACAGTACAGACCCATTGAGGATGCCCACTGGAGACCACCAGGGATGCCCACTGGAGACCACCAGGTGAGCCCACCAGGAGTGCCAATCATTCACTCTGTGTCCATCAGTGATGCCTGTCAGTGCCTCTTGATCCGTGCTGCCTATCAGTGCCATATTTCAGTACCATCCATCAGTGCCACCCATCAGTGCTCACAAGTGCCACATAGCAGTGCCACCTATCAGCGCCCATCAGTGCTGTATATAAGTGCCTCATCATCAGTGCCCATCAGTGTCACCTCATCAGTGCCAATTAGTACTGTCTCATCAGTGCCCATCAGTGCAGCCTCATCAATGCACATCAATGAAGGAAAAACCGTATTTATTTACAAAGTTTTGTAACAGAAACAATGAAAAACATTTTTTTTAAGTTTTCCGTCTTTTTTATTTGAAGCGCAAAAAAGAAAAACCCCAGTGGTGATCAAATAAAATACCACCAAAAGAAAGCTCTATTTGTGAGGAAAAAATGATAAAAATGTTGTTTGGGTACAGCGTTGCATGACCCCGCAACTGCCATTCAAAATGTGACAGCGCTGAAAGCTGAAAATTGGCCTGGGCAGGAAGGGGGTATAAGTGCCCAGTAGGTAAGTGGTTAAACATGGCTAATCAATCCTAGAGATCAAATAAAACCTTACAATCACAGGTCAGATGTTTCTGATTTTTAAAGATTGCCACTTTGCAAGTCATAACTTTTACTTGAGATCTAAACTACAGTATGAACAGCTATATTTGCTATCTAAACGGAATGAATCTATGAGCTGCAGGTCCTTGGCTCTTGCTATTGCATAGCTTGGAGAAACCTTGAAGCCACTACTTACAATTCATTAGTGGATCATTATGATTGCTTTAATTCAGTTGCTAAATCTGCTTTATAAGTTAGTTATAATGTGGAATGTGCAATAACTTATAACAATCAGCTGGAATTCATTTTTAAACAAACTGCCATTGGCAAAACAAAAGGTGATTGGGTCACCATAGGTCACCATAGTTCACCTGGAAGCTAATGGCTGCTCAACAAATTTTGACTTTGTCTCCTGAAATTTGGCCTCAATCCCTTCTGTCTCCTTGTTATTGGCCATTGAAGTTGAATATCACATTGAATAGCCTATAGCAAGGTTAATAAGACTGCAGTAGCCGGAGCCAACATCTGATTTTGAGAGATGAAGTATAAAATATGGGTGGTTTTTAAAGGATCAATGGGCTTTAAAATGCTACTGATAATTATGGAGGAGCCTTTCAATTTGTAAAAAAATGTTAGATGTTTATATTGTCTTAGGCCTCATTTTTACACCATAAGTGCCTAACAACTGATGGAAAAACTATTAGATTTGATGTGCACAGGCTTGCTCACACCATGTGCAGAGACATGCATATTTATCATATAGGTCTCTGCAAGGACACAAAGAAAACAATTGTTCTCTATGTGCCGTGTTCACACCATCATGTTCATGTCACATGAGGTTTTTTTTTCTGCACATAAAATTGAATACATAGTGCAGATTCCTACACAGAAAAATTCCAATGTTGTGGTGTTAACAGGGCACATAGAAAATAATGGTTTCCTCTATGTCCTTCCAGAAACAGATGCAGAAAAACCTCACGTCTCTGCACATGGTGTGAATGAGGCCTTATAGAAAGTATTTATTTGCAGGCGCACATCAACTGCATCTAGAAAGAAATGCAGTGACAGCTTTGTTTATAAACAAAGTAATGCCAATTTCAGTACCCGTATCCATAAATTTTTGTATATTGGGTCTAGTTAATTTACTGGCTACCGCCAGGGTCATGAGGATTTTGATTGCATTGCTATTATTTTATGCTCGCAAGTCTATACTCCTTAAATGGAAATCCCCTCAAGCCCCTACTTTAGACTTGTGGAAGTCTGTTGTTAATAAATTGGTGCCATTGTATAAATTTACATGAATTTAGAGGATGCCCTAACAAATTCTCTAAGGTATGGGACATCTGGACAGGGTCCAGGGATACAGTTGTCTCAATGCCAATTCCCCGATGATTAATGCTTTTCTGCTTCCCAGTATTTGACATAGATTAATGCATTGTAACATGGGTACTTGTTCTCCTGAATCCTACTTAGTGCCTACCAGCAGAACTGATTTTGGTCACTTTGACTTTGATTGCCAACCTTTTATGATTTGTGTGCCTTTTTTTCTCTCTCTTTCTCTTTTCTATGTTCTTAAAGCGGAGTTCCACCCAGAAATTTTTTTTACATCATTCAAGTCCTTTGCCTATATAGACTTATCTTTGGAGGAAAAAAAAATTATACTCACCCTAAATCGCTTGTTGCTAGGTGGTCTCTGTAATCTTCCCTTATTAGGTCCTAGGCTCTTTTCTTCACTTCCTGCTTCCTCTGGCCTCCTGGGAGATGTGACTCATCATTTCCCAGGAGTCAGTGGGCTTCCCTGTACTGTAAAATTGTGTTATTTCCGGACAGGAAATTACGCGATTTAAAGCAGACCGAGATCGAGGAGTACATGATTGTTACCCACCATGCACTTCTTTCAGGAAGAGATGCCAGGAGACCCAGGATGGGCTTCAGATGCCCTCACATAAAATGGAGAAGTCCAGCAGTGAGAGAAACAAAATTGTGAGTAAAAAATACATGGAATTACTAGGTGGTTTGAAAGTAAAGAAACAAAAGGTTACATCTATTTCGTATTAAAAGAGTGGATGCCAAAAAAAAAAAATTCTGGGTGGAACTCCCCTTTAACCACTTGCCGACCATCAACCGCTGTCTGACGGCGACAGAGTGGCTCGACATCGCAAACCGCCGTCATATAGGGCGGACTTGATCGCTGCCAGCTACCTGCGATGCCCCCCCCCCCCCCCGCAGTGAGAGAACGGAGGTCCGTGTAAGTAAACACGGATCTCCGTTCTGTTAGAGGGGGAAGGGCTGTGATCACAGGCTTCCTGTATATGGAAACCATGATCACTCCCTTACCCCAGCCAGGCCAGCCCACACACAGTTAGAACACGCCCAGGGAACACACTTAACCCTTAGAGTGCCCCCTCCAGGTTAACCCCTTTACTGCCAATGGCATTTACACAGTAATCAGTGCATTTTTATAGCACTGATCACCGTATAAATGCCAATGGTCCCAAAAAAGTGTCAAAATGACATGTCCGCTGCAATATCACAGTACCGCTAAAAATTGCAGATCACCGCCATTACAAGTAAAAAAATAATAAAAAAAACCCCCCAGAAATGAATTCTCATCATCCGTAAATGCGGCAACTTTTGCACCAACCAATCAATAAATGCTGATTGCGATTTTTTTAACCAAAAATATGAGGAAGAATATAAATCGGCCAAAACTGATGGAAAAAATGTTTTGTTTTTTTTTTGGATTTGTATTTTAGCAAAAAGTAAGAAATTTGTTTTTTTTTGCAAAATTGTCGCTCTTCTTTTGTTTATAGCGGCGATCAGAAATGACGCAGAGGTGATCAAATACCACCAAACGAAAGCTCTATTTGTGGGAAAAAAAGGGTGCAAATTGCGTTTGCGTACAATATCCCACGACCGCGCAATTGTCAGTTAAAACGATGCAGTGCCGAATCGCAAAAAGTGCTCTGGTCCTAAAGTGGGAAATCTTTCCGAGGCTAAAGTGGTTAAAGTGTTACTAAATGCAAATTATTTTTTTTGTTTTTGTTTTCGACAGAGTGCAGAGGGATTAGAGCCCCTGGCAGTTTTTATTGCTGTCTGTGCCCCTGTTAAGGAGATTCACCCACTCTATTTGTCCTGTTTACAATTATCATTGCAGGTGAAAGTAAAAAGAAAACCTCAATTTTTGGGTTGTCCCCAGAAAAGTAATAGATGGGAAATCTTCCAATAGGGGCACTAGTTCTGGTGAGCTGGGGGTCCCCAAAAAATTCCTTTAATTTGCAGGGATTTCCTCTTACTTCCTGTTTAGCTATGGGACAGGAAGTGAAGGGACTCCGCAATGGGACACAGATGGCGGAAAAAAATCTGACAGTGGTTATAACCCTCCCTTACTCTATCCAAAATGAAAAAAAAAGTTTTGCCCATAGTTCTACTTGCCTGGGTATGCCCAATAGGCTTTGCTTTGTATATCTTAACGTTGATATTCAATAAAAAGAATTTACAAAAAAACAAAGTAATGCCACTGCCATGGCTTGGTTTATGTCAGCATTGTGAATACATGGCTTTGGTCATGAACCAGTGTTGATGGCTGGTGTTTAATACTTTTTTTTTATTAACAAACGCCATATGATAACCATGTGAAAGCGGTTGTAAACCCCACTTTGTGATTTTTACCTACAGGTAAGCCTATAATAAGGCTTACCTGTAGGTAAAATGACTATCTCCTAAACCTGCACCATTTAGGAGATATTTACCCTGCATGCAGCTGCTGACGTCAGCTGTGCATGCGCTCTGAAGATCCAGCTTACAATGCCGGATCTTCAGAACTTCTTGCCAGAACTGGGATGACGTTATTGCGGCTCCAGGCCACTCACTCACGCAATTTCGGGAAAAAGGACGGGAGAAGATGTCACCCCTCTCAGCGGTGACCAGCCGCTGCTGAGAGTGCTTAGTTATTAGATGAGTATTTCATAATGTGCTAGTATGCGATGCACATTATGTCTTTGCCTTGCAGGGTTTTTTTTTCCTCGGTTTACAACTGCTTTAACACTGACATGGTGATCACATGGCTTGGCTGATAAACACATCTCTTTTTTCAGCAGAGCTCAATGTAAACTCAGACATAGTGATATTTGATAAACAAAGCCAAGTGAGTGATATGACATTGTTTGTCAAAGATATGTGATCACATGTCAACGATGACATGGTAATCAATAGCTTTGTTACAAAATTATTATGGTTAGAATCAAAGGGTATGTAATCCTTAAAAATGAACTTTTCTTAGTACCTTGGTCTAATTATACAATTGAAAGGGGTTTGTGACAGTATATCTGTTAAATAAGTGTCATAAATGAGGCAGGAAGTGAGACTGCAGCTGCATCTTCCATCTTGGTCTCCACAATCCTCCCATCGCATCCATCCCAGGTACATGTATGTGACCTCACAATCAAGTGCCTGGAATGGATGTGAGAGGTGGATTGACGAGGTGAGGTCCAGCATGTCAAAACAGGTTGTGAAAAATATAGGTTTTTGATTTTGGATGTCTTCTTTGTCTGAGCTTTTTCTGGTGATGCTCAGCGATCATTTGCTGGCTAAAGGTCCAACACTAGACCTTCCTCCTCCTGCTGTGGAAGCTTTGCCTTCCTCTGTCCCTGATGATCCTTTTTGGCTTGATCTTCTGTTGAGCTGAGGTTTGCTTGCTGCGGCTGAATCAACATAGGGGTCTCACTATCCACAAGTGTAAAAGGGGATGTTGCCGAGGCTCCCCGCTGACCACCAATGAAAGAAAATCATTATATGGGGGGCACATTGACATCCTATGGACAATTTATAGAGGGGTTGGCAGCAGGTTGATGGGGATCCATCTATTGATTGTCTTCTCCCTCACTTTTGGCACTACTCTTTGGCTTTTTGTGGCCAGCAAGTTACAATACTATATTACTGATCCCAATTGTAGCCAATGGCCTCCTTAGGGGTTGCTGGTAGATGTGGTTCTCTCTGCCCTCAATCACACAGTTTTCCTTCCATCCGTAGTCACTAAACAGGCTGGTACTTTGTTTTTGTTGTTTTATTGAGGGGTTAAACTTGGATAGGGTAGGGACGACTGTGGGATGCTCAAAGATCAAGAAACAGGACCTTCTATATACACCGCAGTATATGCACTCCTTCTTCCTCCAGCACTGATGCTTGCTAACTGTTACTCTCCTTCACTTCTCTCCTGCACACTTGCTTCTTTCCACTGTTAGGCCTGAAAGGAAATTTATCAAGCCTCCATTACTTCTTCCTCTGCCGTTGCTAGCACATGGTGAGGCCTGCACTTTGTCAGCCTGTTACAGGCAAGGTCCACTGGCCCTCATAGTGTAAAGCCAAGGGCCCTCAAAGTGAAGCTAAGTACAAATGTGCTAGCCAGGTCTTGATAGACTACTGCTCCTAGCCCATTATCTTTCAGGCCACTCCAGCCTACCTCACTGTCCAGTGACACCGCTCCTCTGACTGGCTCCTCCACTTTCCACAGGCTGTCCTCTCTCCTCCCACCCTGTTCCAGTCCTCTTCTCCAGCTCCCAGGGTCTGTCACTCACCAACACCAGTGGATACTTTAAAGAGCCTTTCCTGTAGCCTCTCGGTTGCTCTCCTCTCCCTTGTGCTGCTCCAAGATCTCTCTCTACTCCTGGCTGCACCCAGGCTTCCAGGCCTCAAGGTCACCCCCCCCCAGACTGGGGGCTCCCATCCAGGTGAGGCCTCCACAACCCTGCTACATCTCCACTCTTCCACCCAAACTTCTCCTCCCTTAGCTGGGCAGAGCACAGTATTTAAGGAGGCCTGCCCCCTGTCAATCCAGGTTGGGGATTGGTCAGGGCTACTTAACATACTTCAAAAAGTTACACCTCCTTTTCCATCCCCCTTTAAAGAGCCTTCTGGAAACAAAGAAGAGGAGTAACCAAGGGGTGCTCCTTCCTGCAATCTCTAGCTCTCCCTGGGCCACTCCGCTGCCCAGATCAAAACATTCAGGCCTGCACAATAGGCAGGCCTGACTAAATTTGCCTCTCCTAGCAAAAATCGATTACAAAAGCAACCTATTCACTATGGGGGCGCTACACTCACCCCCCCTCCAAACCTCAGCTGGTCCCCAACTGAGAAATTTAGAAAAATGGCTCTTGGGCCCAAGAGCAAGGGCATCCCAAAGTCAAAAAATGGGAAGTGTCAGGACCTGTGTTTGTAACTTGAAACCACGTACCTGGTAGCAGAGCCTGTCTTTCGTAGAAGGAGACCTTCTCATACAGCTCTGGCTCAGAGCCCACTGGAGTGGGGACAGTGGTCTCGTGAGAGCAGCGAGGTAGGAGTGCCTCTGTCAGCAGCTGTAGATTGGATGCTGCAAGCGGAGCCTGGAACACTGGACAGCAGACAGCTGGAACAGGAACGGCAGCAGCAGATCAGCAATCACAGAAGCTGGATGCAGGGCAGGCAGAAGAAGCATGAGACAAGCCAGGTCAGACACGGGTCAGCTGGCAAGCAGAATCAGCAGACAAGGAATGGTCAGAGGCAAGCCAGGTTTCAGCAACGGGTATCAGGCTGGCAAAATAGCGGAGTGAAAACAAGCCGGGTCTGGATTGGAGAAGGCAGAATGGTCAAAGCAAGCTGGGGTCAAGCAGGTAAGAGATCAGGTAACAAGAGCAGGTAGCAGGTTCAGGCACAGACAAGCTGCAGATCAGACAGCACTTCAGCCAAAGTCTGGCTTCCTTATAAAGGCCCATGTGATGTGCTGGCAGAGATGCTGGGTCCTAGAGCCCTCCTGCTCTGACGGATTCTGGGTCCTAGAGTCCTCCTGCTATTGGTGCCCTGACAACATCCCTGCTCATGCGTACATGTACGTGCCTCCAAATGGTCGTGGGAACCTTTGTTTAAATCCGTGTGCGTGTGTGCACAAGCGTGCGCGATCGCAACGCTCGTCTGGATCCCTGACATTGCCCCCCCCAAGGGGCAGCCTTCGGATGCCCATCAATCTTCTTTTTTCTGGGTGGGTACGGAAAAAGGCCCTGATTAGTCTTCCTGTATGGATGTTAGATTCAGGTTCCCAGGAATTGTCTTCTGGCCCATAACCCTTCCACTTTATAAGGAATTGGATCACCCCTCGTCTCCTCCTGCAATCAAGAATGGATTCCACTATTCTTCATTACCATCAATGAGAACAGGTTCTGGTGGTCTGGATCCTCTATCAGAGAAGGGATCAGTTATAGCAGGTTTTAACAAGGCAACGTGAAATACAGGATGGATCTTTAAAGAGTCCGGCAAGGAAAGCTCATATGATACCTCATTGCTTGCTCTTTTCACCGGGAAGGAACCAATGAACTTGGGTGCCAGCTTCTTGGAGGGACAAGCCAACCAAACATTTTATGTAGAGAGCCATACCTGATCACCAGGCTGCAACTTCAATTTCCCCCTTCTCTTCTTGTCGAAGGCCTTCTCGTTGTCTGCTTGTGCCCTGGCAATTGCTCCCTGGAGGACCCTGTTGTTCCGACTCAAGAAGTCTGCTGTGCTTTGTACCGCTGGAACTGTGGATTCAGGGATGAGGTCAGGCAGGAAAAACAGATGAAACCCGTAATTGGCAAAGAATGGGGACTGACCTGTGGCTGAATGACTGGCATTGTTGTAAGCGAGCTCTGCAAGGGGCAACAAGGATACCCAGCCATCCTGAGTGAATGACGTAAAGCAGCGGAGGTACTGCTCCAGAGTCTGATAGGTGCGCTCAGTCTGCCCATTAGTCTGGGGATGATAGGCAGAAGAAAATGCCAACTTGATCTGCAGTAACTCACATAGGGCCCTCCAGAAGCGTGAGGTGAACTGCACTCCTCGATCCGATACAATATTTGTAGGTACCCCATGTAATCTGATCACTTCCTTAATGAAAATTTGGGCAGTTTCTACAGCTGATGGAGTATTCCTTAAAGGCAGAAAGTGGGCCATTTTGAACAGATGATCGACAGCCACAAAGATTGTCGTGCAACCTTCGAACGGTGGAAGTTCAACAATGAAGTCCATGGAAATCATCTGCCAGGGTCTGTCTGGGATGAGTAAAGGCTTGAGTAACCCCCAAGCTCTACTCCTTGCTGTTTTGCTTCGGGTACAAACAGGACAGGAACTCACGTACCTCTTGCAAAAATCCTCCAACTTAGGCCACCAGAAGGTACGCTGTACTAATTCAACAGTCTTGTGTACCCCAAAGTGACCCGCCAGAGGGTGGTCATGCAGATTCTTCAGGACTTGTGCCCGGGCACTTTCAGGCACGAAGATTTGGTCCCCTTTCCACAGAAGATTATCTCGGCGAACAAGGGTCACTCCTGCAGGGCTGGGCTGGATCAAGGAAGCTTGTCTGATCTGGGACAGGAGATCTGCTTGCAGAAGAAGGACACTCCCAGTCGGCAGGATGGTGTCAGGAGCAGAGAAATCCTTGAAATCATCATATATCTGGGACAAGGCACTGGGCTTAGAATTCTTTGACCCGGGGCGGTAAGTAATGTGAAAAGTGAAGCGTGCGAAGAATAAAGCCCACCTGACTTGACAGGGTTTCAAAAGTTTGGCTGACCGCAGATATTTGAGGTTCTTATGGTCGGTGTAAATTAAGATCTAGTGGGTTACACCTTCCAAAAGATACCTCCACTCTTCCAGAGCGGCCTTGATAGACAACAGTTCCCGATCTCTGACATCATAATTCTTCTCTGCTGGAGAAAGTTTCCGGGAAAAGAATGCCACAGGATACATGGTGTCTTTGACTCCTTGGCGTTGGGAAATGACTGCCCCCACTGCTATTTCAGAAGCATCCACTTCGAGAATAAAGGGCAGTGCTGGATCCGGGTGGCTCAGAATTGGGGCAGAAGTAAAATGTCTTTTAAGAGTCACAAAGGCCTCCTGGGCTTCAGGACTCCAGTGGAAGTGAGAGTTTTGCTTGGTTAGTTGCGTGATGGGGGAGATGATGGCGGAAAAATCCTCTGATAAATTTTCTATAAAAATTAGCAAAACCCACAAGCGTTGTACCCCTTTCTTGTCTGTGGGTACCAGCCAGTCAATAACAGCGGATACCTTTTGTGGGTCCATCTCTAACCCTGTTGGGGAAATAATTAGACCCAGAATTGGATGCTCTCTTTCTCAAATTCACACTTTTCCGGTTTGGCAAATAGTCTATGCTGACAAAGTATTCCCAGGACGTGACTGACATGCCCCCGATGTTGGTCTAGGGATCTGGAAGAAAATTAAGATGTTGTCTAAGTAGACGATCACAAAAATGTCCAGAAAGTCTCTGAGTACATCGTTGATGAAGTGCTGGAACGTTGCGGGGGCATTACAGAGCCCAAAGGGCATCACCAAGTACTCAAAATGTCCAAACCTGGTACAAAACGCTGTTTTCCAGTCATCCCACTTTCCGATGCCTACCAGGTTATAGGCTCCTCTTAGGTCAAGTTTAGTAAAGATGCGGGCAGCTCGCAGACGCTGGAACAGTTCAGTCATCAGAAGCAGCGGGTATTGGTTCTTGACCGTAATTTTGTTTAGTTCACGATAGTCCACTCGGGACCGGAGTGATTGATCCTTCTTGGATACAAAGAAGATTCCTTCTCTGGCAGGGGACTTAGATGGACGGATGAAGCCTTTTTCAAGATTCTCATTGACATAGTCCTTTAAGGCTTCTTGTTCACGTTTAGTTAGTGGGAAGATGCGCCCAAAAGGAGTTTTGGCCCCTGGGAGGAGAACAAAAGGGCAGTCATACGGGCGATGAGGAGGAAGAGTGTCTGCCCCTTCTTTACTGAATACATCCAGAAACTGATTATAAGGCTCAGGTACTGACCGCCAGGCCTCTGGGTCCGTGTTCAGGCATAGCAAGGCTGAAAGAGCGCCAAGGGGTTTGATGATGCAATGTCTCTGGCAGTATGGGGAGGAAAACTTGACTTTTCCAGATGCCCAGTTGATCTGTGGGCATGGGCATCCACAGATAGGGGCAAGGGGGGGCAAGTGCCCCCCCCGGAATCAGGGATCGCAAGGTGTCCGCCATAGGTGTGTGCACTGTTGTGCCCAGGCACGCACACCCTAATCACCCGAGAGCAGCGCACAGAGTGAGAGCAGGTGCTGGGCGCTGGAACACTCTCCATGTACCAGCATCCGGCACAGGAAGGTAGATTACACTGTGGATGGCAGCCGGCAGTCTAGCATCGGGAGTCAGCACACCCAAAACCCTTCCTGCTCTCCCAGTTCTGCATATACAGACAGAGGAGGGGGCAAGGTGGGTTATCCACAGCCACTCAAGCCTGCAGCGTGTATCAACAGGAGCCTGACCTGCCACTGTGAGTTATAGACAACTCTCTTCTGTGGGGGGAAGAGAGCTCTGTGGGGGGGATTGGGTATGCATACTGGCATAGCACACGCCTGGAATCTGCACCCTGTACATAGCACACCTGGAATCTGCACCCTGTACATAGCACACGCCTGGAATCTGCACCCTGTACATAGCACACGCCTGGAATCTGCACCATGTACATAGCACACGCCTGGAATCTGCACCCTGTACATAGCACATGCCTGGAATAAAGTCTGCCATTTCCCCCTTAAAAATAAATAATTGCGAGTCATGGCTAAGCCCCTCCCATTCATGACATTGTCGAAAGGGGCGGAGCATGGGTGAACTTAAAATGATGCCCCCCCGAAAAAAGTTCTGCGGACGCCCATGTCTGTGGGTCATGGGCCTGAAGCCATGGAAGACCCAAAATGACTGGAAACAGAGGGGAAGAAAAGGCTCAGTAACTCCTCATGGTCGGCAGAACTGTCCAACAGCAATGGGGTCTCTTGGTTAACCAGTCCAGATTTAATATGGGAACCATCAGCCAAGTATATGGAAAGTCCATGTGACTTGGGTTGCAAAGGGAAATGATGTTGATGGGCAAATTGCAGGTCGATAAAACAACTGCATGCCCCAGAGTCTATGATAGCGTTGACCAACACTGTCCCTCCTGGTAGCTGAAACGTGAGAGGTACAGCAACATGGGTGGCATTGGCAGCCTATGTGGACAGATGGGAAGCAACAGGGCGTGCAGACTTACGGGTCTTGGCGGGACAACTGCAGACATAATGACCCATCTCTCCACAGTACATGCATAGATTGTTTTGCCGGCGTCAGAGTCTCTCTTGAGGTGTCAGTGTTGGTCGCATCAGACCCAGTTGCATGGGTCCTGGTATGTCTGGGTTGCTGTGAACAGGCATGGATGGTGCAGGACTGGTGGAGGCAGGCGTGGGCACTCTGGGCAGCATCCAAGTAGGCTGGTTCAGATGTGCAGATCTCTCAGACCGACGCTCACAAAGTCGTCGGTCAATCTGAATGGCCAAAGTAATCAGTCCTTCCAGAGTGTTAGGGGTTCCCACCTGGGCAAGTTCGTCCTTCAGGCCTTCAGACAGACCCATGCGGAACTGGTGTCGCAGAGCTGCATCATTCCAATGAGTGTCTGCGCTCCAGCGCCTGAAGTCCGTATCATAGTCCTCGGCCGCTCTGTGGCCTTGCTGGAGTGCATGTAAGGCAGCTTCTGAGGTGGCGGAGCGCTGTGGGTCATCGTATAGTTGAGCCATGGTATCAAAAAATGCTGATACAGTCTGAACTTGAGCTTTGTTCTCCTCCAGTAGCCTGTGGGCCCAAGTCTGTGGATCCCCTTGCAGCAAGGCGATGACATAACCCACTTTGGTGACTTCCAAGGAGAAAGTTTGTGGCTGCAGGGTGAAGAATAGCTGGCAGGCATTTTGGAAGGCACGGAACCTGCTCCTGTCCCCGGAGAATCTCTCAAGTGTGGGGACCCTGGGTTCTGGAGGGAGCATTACCACAGAGGGACTGGTGTTGGTAGGTTCAGTAATGACAGGAGGTGCGGAGGTAGAGGCCCTGCAGGGTGCTGGTGGGGAAGCCTGGCCCAGTGCTTCCAATCTGGTGTAGCCCTCTTGCAAGGATCCGACAGCCTGTGTCAAAGCAATGAGATGTTGACAGATCTCCTCCATGTAAGTGGTTTTTCCTGCAGGCTCAGACATGGCTGTCTAATACTGTAACGTGAAACCATGTACCTGGTAGCAGAGCCTGTCTTTTGTAGGAGACCTCTCATACAGCTCTGGCTCAGAGCCCACTGAAGAGGGGACAGTGGTCTCATGAGCGCAGCGAGGTAGGAGTGCCTCTGTCAGCAGCTGATGCTGGAAGCGAAGCCTGGAACACTGGACAGCAGACAGCTGGAACAAGAATGGCAGCAGCAGATCAGCAATCACATAAGCTGGATGCAGGGCAGGCAGAAGAAGCGCGAGACAAGCAGAGTCAGACACGGATCAGCTGGCAAGCAGAATCAGCAGACAAGGAATGGTCAGAGGCAAGCCAGGTTTCAGCAACGGGTATCAGGCTGGCAGAATAGCGGAGTGAAAACAAGCCGGGTCTGGATTGGAGAAGGCAGAATGGTCAAAGCAAGCCGGGGTCAAGAAGGTAGGAGATCAGGTAACAAGAGCAGGTAGCAGGTTCAGGTACGGACAAGCTGCAGATCAGACAGCCCTTCAGCCAAAGTCTGACTTCCTTATAAAGGCCCATGTGATGTGCTGGCAGAGATGCTGGGTCCTAGAGCCCTCCTGCTCTGATGGATTCTGGGTCCTAGAGTCCTCCTGCTATTGGTGCCCTGACAACATCCCTGTGCATGCGTACATGTGCACGCCCCCGAAAAGCTGTGGGAACCTTCATTTGAATCCGTGTGCGCGTGCGCGATCGCAACACTCGCCTGGATTCCTGACAGTGTTATTGTGTGGCTTACCTGCAGGTGGCACTGTTGCTTCCAGCACCAAAGGGTGTAGTTCTGGTGGCCACCAGCAGGTGTCTCCCAGCAGAGGGACATACAGACAATCAGGTTTCACCTAGTGTGATCTGCTGGGAGTATATAAGCCCGCCCTTCACTAAGACGTGAGGCTTCAGTATGGTTTCTGCAAGCCGTGTTCCTGCCTGATCCTCATCCGTAGTCCTGTCCCCCGTGACCTGCTTCCTGCTGCTGCTGTATTGTCCTTGTTTCTTTATCCTGATCCGAAGTCCTGTCCCCTGTGACCTGCTTCCTGCTGCTGGCTTTCTGTTCCTTTTGTCTCCTGTCTCTGCCGATATTCTTATGTGTGGTACTTTACTGATATATAGTTATTTAGTTAGTTAGGGCATTTTCTGGGGTTTCTTTGTTTCTACTACTTTCTACCTTGCTTGTTTATTGTTACTGGTGCTGGCATTGGCTTTGTGTCATTTTCATAAATAAATATATTTTTAACATATCCATATGTCCTGATTTCTTTAGGTGCAGCCAACTGATCTATTTACCCTTATTGGATGCTTGCATCCTGACATAATACTGAAGCCATACTATCAGATCAGCTGCATTTGGGAAATTAGGTTTTGGCATTTGTTAATTGGTGCAAGATGTAGTTTTAGGAGGTTGTGTATTTTGCCCTGCTTATAGAAGAAGACAGGGAATATTGCTGCCAAATCTTAAAAAAGCAGACTAGGGAACAAATGCTGGAACATATTTGTCTGGCTTATTCTCTGGTGGATCAAGGCAACTGTTTGTTTGAGGAAATTCAGCCCCTCATTCAGATCTGTGCGGAGTTGCTTTTTCTAGCACCCCTACTGGTCGTGATGATTTCTCTCCCCCATTTTGTGTTTCTCAGCTGGAATCTCTTGTGTGGCTATTAGAGGATGATAAAACCTATTTTTTGGAGCATTACTCACAAGAAGCGCTGTTGGATTGTATCAATGCAGTACACTCTTTAGACGAGGGGATTGTGAACTGAAGTTTGTTCAGCCCTTGCTCCAAACTTGGGCGGATCTTTCCTTCTTCATACCAGTTGACATGCACCCATCCATTAGCCACCAGTCTGTCCAGAGATCCCTCTCTCCGTTGTCCATAGCAACTCCCCAGAGAATCTCATCTGTAACTACTCCTGTTTCTTTCAGTGCAGCTGTTACTCCTCCATCTGCTGCATTCTATTCTAAAAACCTGAAACCACGCGCAGGGTTTCAATGTCTAAGCCAAAAAAAAAAAAGGAAATTCTTTCCAAACTCTGCCATTCTGCCTCTGTCTTCTCCTGCCTCTATGCCAGCTACTGCAGTCCAGTCTGCCATGGTTCTATTGGCTCCAGTCCAGCTTGCCACAACACCATCTACTTCAGTCAAACCTGTTAACATACCACTTGCTCCAGCCAGGCCTACCATCACACCTGCCACGTTGGTTCAGCCCATGAAAATTGGACCTTCTGCTTCTGATTTGCCTGTTGCTATTTCACCTGACTGTACTGGTTCTCTGTGCACCACCCAGTTTTGCCCTATGGACTCTTTGCTGGCTAATCAATTTGATCTCACTGATCCCGTTCCTGATGCCCTGCCTGGTGGTCCTGTTCCTGATGCCTTGCCTGGTGGTCCTGTTCCTGATGCCCTGCCTGGTGGTCCCCTTCCCATTGCCCTGTCTGATCCTGATGCCCAGCCTGTTGTTCTGGTGCCCACTGCTGAGCCTGCTGTTTTGTTTCCCGCTGCCGTGCCTGCTGTTCCGGTGTCTGCTGCCATGCCTGTTGCTCAGCCTGCTGTTCCAGTGCCTGCTGCCATGCCTGCTGCCCAGCCTGCTGTTCCAGTTCCTGCTGCCATGCCTGCAGTCCTGCCTGATGACCTGGTACTCGCTGATGATCCGGTGCCCACTGTCCAGCCTACAGTTCTGGTGCCCGCTGTCCAGCCTGCTGTTCTGGTGCCCGATACCCAGCTTGATGACCCAATGCTCAATGCCCAGCCTGATGATCCAGTTATTGATGCCCAGCCTAATGATCTTGTTCCTGATGCCCAGCCTGCCGATCCAGTAACCACGGACCAACCTGCTGACCCGGAGCCCGCTGTTCCAGTGCCTGATGACCTGCTGTCCGCTGATCCAGTGCCTGATGACCCGGTGCCTGCTGATCCAGTGCCTGATGTCCCATGCCTGCTGATCCAGTGCCTGATGATCCAGTGCCCGCTGATCCTGTACTCAGTGATCCAGTGCCTGATGACCCCGGTGCCCACTGATCCAGTGCCTGCTGCTCCAGTACCTGATGGCCCTGTTCCCGCTGTTCCAGTGCCTGATGTCCCAGTACCTGCTGCTCCAGCGCCTGATGACCCGGTGCCCCCTGGTCCAGTGCCTGATGACCTGGTGCCCCCTGCTCCAGTGCCTGATGGCCCAGGGCCTGCCGATCCTGTGCCTGATGACCCGATGCCCACTTTTCCAGTGCCTGATGACCTGGTGCCTGCTGATCCGGTGCCTGATGACCCATGCCTGCTGATTCAGTACCTGTTGCTCCAGTACCTGACGACCCTGTTCCTGCTGATCCAGTGCATGATGTCCAGGTACCCACTGTTCAAGTGCCTGATGACCTTGTGCCTGCTGTTCCAGTGCCTGATGACCAGGTACCCACTGACCCAGTGCCTGATGTCCCGGGGCCTGCCAATCCTATGCCTGATGACCTGGTGCCCTCTGATTCAGTGCCTGATGACCCAGTGCCCGCTGTTCTGGTGCCTGCTGATCCAGTGCCTGATGTCCCGGTGCCTGCCGATCCTGTGCCTGATGACCCGGTGCCTGCTGTTCCAGTGCCTGATGACCCTGTGCCCGATAATCCACTGCCTGATGACCCGGCGCCCACTGATCCTGTGCCTGATGAACCGGTGCCTGTTGATCTGATTCATACAGCCCAGCCTGCTAATCCAGTGCCTGCCTTCTTGCCTGATGCCCAGCTTGCCACTGATTCTCCCCTGCTTGATGCCCAGACTGACTCCGATGCCCCTGTGTTGTCTACCTCCTCTGGTTTCATGTCCGCTGCCCAGCTAGTTCGTGTTACCAGCCCCAAACTTCCAGACCCTGGTGGTGGGGCACATGATCTGTTACCCCAACTCAGGGGGCATGCCCACCAGTGGGTTAAAAGACTCTGGCCGGAAGAGTGCAAAGAAGTCGGCAGACATAGAGGGGACTTTTCCCGCACCCATATGAACTGTCAGGGCTACGGCAGAATGGAGCATCCGGAGGCTTCTTAAGGGGGGGCTGTGTTACTGCGTGGCTTACCTGCAGGTGGCACTGTTGCTTCTAGCACCAAAGGGTGCAGTTCTGGTGGCCACCAGCGGGTGTCTCCCAGCAGAGGGACATACAGACAGTCAGGTTTCACCTGATGTGATCTGCTGGGAGTATATAAGCCTGCCCTTCACTAAGACTGAGGGCTTCAGTATTGTTTCTGCAAGCCGTGTTCCTGCCTGATCCTGATCCAGAGTCCTGTCCCCCGTGACCTGCTTCCTGCTGCTGTATTGTCCTTGTATCTTTATCCTGATATGGAGTCTTGTCCCCTGTGACCTGCTTCCTGCTGCTGATGCTGCTGGCTTTCTGTTCCTTTTGTCTCCTGTCTTTGCCGGTATTCTTATGTGTGGTCCTTTATTGGTATATAGTTAGTTAGGTAGTTAAGGCATTTTCTGGGGTTTCTTGGTTTCTGCTACTTTCCACCTTGCTTGTTTATAGTTACTGGTGCTGGAATTGGCTGTGTGTCATCTTCATAAATAAATATCTTTTTCACTTATCCATATGTCCTTATTTCTTTAGGTGCAGCCAACTGATTTACTCTTACTGGATGCTTGCATCCTGACAGGAAGGGGGAAAAGTGAACAAACATGGAGGGGAAAATATTGAATAAATACGTACAAAAATAAATATACTTTTTGCACATTACTTACATTTGCACATTATTTACATTTGCATATTACGCCAATCCTAACTACCGGTCCCTGTAGCTAGCAACACATATAATACACAATTCCTGAGCCAGAGCACTTCTCCCAGAAGAAAAGTACTCTGCCCGCACAATAGTAGGGAAGAGGTTTTGCCGTCCCATTCTATGGCTCCTAAGAGAAGAAACAATAACTACTAATCTACAACTAATCTACAGCTAACAGCACACAAGTCAACTGAAAAGGGTTTAGAGATCTCCCAGCTGAGCAACAGTAAACCAAACATAACACATTGGTCTCCTTTTGCCACCTGTCTGATCTGTTGGTGAGGGGTTATATCTCACCAGCAGAAGCAGTAAAGGAAAAGAAACAGGTCAATAAACACTTTTGAATTTTGAATAGATGGGAGGGGCCCCTCCCCGGACAAATAGGCTCTGAAGAATTGTTTTGAAAAGCCAGAACACACCTCACCCCAGCATTCTTTCAATGAGCCAAGCCTCTGCCCTTGTACCCAGGGTGGCAGGCTGGCATGTTCTGGGCAAGGTTAGGGGAGAAACAAATACAAAACCCCTGCAGTCTTCCAGCAGTCTCTGGTGTTTCTTTTTTTGTCTCCTACAAAGAAAGCTGTAGTCCTCCAACAGTCTTTTTCAAATGTAGAAGCGTGGGTCAGACAACCTCATCCTGCTTTCCCCTTCTCCCCTGGCAGAAATGGAGTAGCTCCTTGTAGGCTGGTTTGGCTTCACTACAAGGACCTTATCTCCATAGAAGGCACGTCCCAGACCACATTCTTGCTTTAACTCCACAAAGCAGTTCCAGGCATCACAGTCCTGCCGTCTTAGGGGTTTGGGGACATGCAAATATTCCCATATCATTTCGTCCTCCCACTCTGGAGCTCTCCATGACATCCATGATATGGGGAGGGACATATGGAAATTCTAGGCCCCACTCCAAGGCAATTTTGCATTGTACCTCTGGTAAAGCCTGGGTAACTCCTTTATCTTCCCTTTCTCCAGCCGGATCAGGGTGTCAGAGTATCTGATTACCTGTTGTTGGAAGGTATCTGCCCTGGTCTGGGTAGTGGAGGGCCTATTAAGGGACAACTGACTGTGGGTGAGAGGGGTTCCTGCAGCTTCGTCTGCATCTGGTTCAGATTCTGGTCCTCTCCCGTCCTCTGGCGGAGTGTCCTTACCATGGAACAAAGCTTGCACCCGAGCTTCCAGGCCTCAAGGCCCCCCCAGACTGGGGGCTCCCTCCTGGGTGAGGCCTCTGCAACCCTGCTACATCTCCACTCTTCCACCAGAACTTCTCCTCCCCAGATCGGCAGATTACAGTATTTAAGGAGGTCTGCCCCCTGCCAATCCAGGTTGGGGATTGGTCAGGGCTCTTTAACATACTTCAGAAAGTTACACCTTCTTTTCCATCCCCTTTCTAGAGCCTTCCGGAAATAAAGGGGAGGAGTAACCAAGGGGTGTTCCTTCCTGCAATCTCCAGCTCTCCCTGGGCCAGTTCCCTGCCCAAATCAAAACATTCAGCCCTGCACTACAGGCAGGCCTGACTAAATTTGCCTCTCCTAGCAAAAATCTATCACAAAAAGCACATATTCACTATGGAGGTGCTATACAATGATTGTTGTTATCAGTGACTGGGAGTTGTTGTGCTGGGGATTATCGTTCTGGATGAGGGGTTATTGTGTTTGTTTATTATCCTGGAGGTTATAGCTTGTCCTGATATTTTCTCCATCATTCTGTTTTCCATCTGCATGCTTCCCCTTGATTGACTGCTCCCTCATTTTTGGCAATGACCACCAATATAAGAGTAGGTCTTTTAACTACAGACATCAATACAAGAGACAGTCTTCCTCCCACTGACACTAATGTAAACCGACAATTTTGCTTGCACGTACCACCAATGTAAGGGGTAGTGTTTTAAATACATATCTCTCCTGTATTCTGTAGATTGCACTGTACATTATATTCTCCTGCCCACTGTAATTCATGTAGCACTCACCCGCAATGGGACCACTTATCTTTTCCCCAGGTTCTATATCTCAGTGTAGCGGCAGCCAGGCAAACAGGCAACATTTACTCTTCTGGCTCAGTAAACAGTCTAGGGGTTAACTTTTTCAAATGTTATTGCTGATTAACTTCCGGAACTGGTTAATTGTGACCATGATTAAGGTCTAACAGCGTTGGTTGTATTTTTCAGCTGTATTTTATTGTCTTACATTAAAGGCAGTCTGTTTATGCTGTTATACTGAAGTGCCAGATTTTCTTTGCATGTATTCGGCTTTGGAGGTGCACCTGGCCCTGAGCCTCGGAATCCAGTGGGGGTTGGAGTGCTGCTACACCTGTTGCTCTATATGACATCAGCGCACCTCTCTACATCACCCCACTATGAATAAAGGACACCATTAGGATACCTCCATTGACGATATCGTATGGCAAAAATAAATTACTGTGGGACAGTTTGGATTGAAGGTGAGTATTGTAGCTTTTGCTCCACCTCCAGGGAGACCATATAAAATTAGGCTGGAGTTAATGTTTTTTTTACTAGAATGTTATCTAGTGCTGACATTTATCTTATTGCAGACCTCCACAGGAATGGCTTAAATCCCATCTCTGGGGAAAGTAAAAATCCCTACAGTGGTGTTGCTTTCAAACTTCAAGGGTTAAAAGCTTGTTTAGGTTTAGGGGCCACAAGAATCAGTTCTACTTACCAGATCCTACTTTCCCTTGCAGCCAGTGCTCTTCTCTACTCCTCTATGCTCTGGTGGGGGACTGTTCCTCATGCATATAGCAGAACTATGGGCTCTGCATTGGACTTGATGTAGTCAGAGGACCTGTAGTCGCTGAAGCATAGCTCAGAAGAGGCTGGAGGGAGCCTGCAGGAGCAGAGGATGGGTATATAATACTACTTTTTGCAGTCCCCTAGACATAAATGAACAATTGACCCTTGCAGTGCAATGACAGACCCCTGAAATGGAAGATATTTTTCCTTTCCCCAGAATTCAACTTTAACATGCAGCTGAAGTAAACATATATCTATCCACTGTTTTATGTTGCAAAAGATTAGTAACTCTAAACAGACATTTCCACGACACGCATTCCTCTAACATTCTTCTTCTTTTCAAAAGTTTTATTGAGTTTTGGAAACAGTCTCGCAAATAAAGACATATCATTGGTAAAGCGGGTTTGCAACCAGAGTAGAATCAATTATAAGCAGGATAACATGTACATTTTAGTTAAAAAGGGGGCACAAAAGGAGAAAGTATAAAGAAGTGGCGATAGGGCTCATAAGGAGTGAGGAGCTCTAGGAGCGGGCATTAATTGAGGATTAGGAGGGCATGAGGATGTGGAGCTGACTACCTCCCAGATGCCCCAATGGGAGCAAACTGTGCCTGAGCAGGTAGACGGGCTTATCGTGACAAACAGGTGCCCGAGGTCCCTGTTTGGGTTACGAGCCTAAGTGATGTATTAAGACCCAAGTAGGATTGGCCCCTGAAAGTAACCGGGGGGGACTTGCATATTTTGTAGATGTGTTGCCTAAGATGACCAAACTGTGTATAGAGGAGGAAACCTAATGAGCCGAGGTCCTGGTCCTGATCAGAAAAGATGGGATAGCGAGATGGATTGTAGAGGTGAGGTACGAGTAGAGAAATAGGAGAGAGAGGAGAGAGGAGAGGAGGAAAGGAGAGTAAGGAAAGGGGAAGGGTGTCTCGGGAAGACCCTGCACTCCTGAGGGATGGAGAGTAAAGGATTGTCTAAGTAAAGTGGAAGACTAGCCTGCATGATGAGAGGGGGGGATGTTCAAGGGGTGAGAAGGCTATGATCAAAGGTAGATGGCACAAAGTGCTTCATCCATGGTTTCAATATCCTTTCTTGGGATATCACCCTGTCCAGGGTAATGGCTTCTATTCTAGCGTGGATCATCGCTCTCGTGACCTCTAACATTCTTCTTAGCCAAGATGTTGACTCCATTATGACCTGGTTAAGTTTAATAGCTTGTCATCTGCCTGTTGGCAGGCATATTGCTCTTTATTTGTTGCCCCTCCTTTGGTGATGTAGTGGGTAGAATTTGTGCCCTTTTGATACCAGCAGTGGGTGGGGCCTGGCAGTTCAGATATGGGAACAGGTCACCTCTGACCAACAAAATTTAAGTCTGTGGCCTGTGAATGAGTGCAAGAAAGAGCCCTCTGCAGGTGGACTGCCAGGAATATTAGTTTGGACACACTAGGGAGAAAGTGAAAGAACCTTGCTACCCCTGACCTTTACTTAGTGGGTCTGTGGCTTGGTTCAGGATGGCCCTAGGGCCTAGGATTATGGAACACCATGTGTGTGGGGTCACCTTTGGGGGACAGATTGAAATACATATGGAGGAGGGCCTCAGGCCAGGAGTATGAGTGACACAAGATAGTGGGGTATCTCCAATAAGGTAGGTATGTAACTATCCCATCTGGAAAAGAAACGGGGTGGTTCCTGGGACTGCCATACGGGGATCATTTTTTATATTAAAAGTGCCTACGTCCCATTACACATTTGTAGAGGCTGTCATGACTTTCATGGTACTATATAAGGACTTCACATAACTAGTGTTGAGCGAACCCGGACTGTAACGTTCGGGTCCGTACCGAACTTTAGGGTGTCCGTGGCACGGACCCGGACCCGGACATTTCAAAAATCGTTCGGGTTCGGTCCGGGGTTCTGCTATTTTACTCCACGTGTTGAGAAGCTGCAGGGCAGCCAATCAACAAGCGTTTCACTGGTTTGCCCTTAGAAGCCATCACAGCCATGCCTACTAATGGCATGGCTGTGATTGGCCGGTGCATCATGTGACCCAGCCTCTTTATAAGCTGGAGTCACAGTGCTGCAGTCACATGCTCCTTGGGTTAGTATAGGGAAAGGTAGCTGACGGCGTGAGGGACAGATTTTAGCCATTTTAAGACCTGATCCTGCATCCTGAGATAGATTACTTTACTACTGCTGTCTGTGCTGTTGCTCTGAGGACAGATAGCAGAAATTAGAGATTTCACATACCGCTGCTTTGAGTTGCAGATCAAGCTCTGCATAGAACAACGATCGAGATGTG
>BLSH010460263.1:1255679-1270467 GCA_018402905.1 Glandirana rugosa | reverse complement strand
ACGACCTTATCTGCATATGACACCGCGGTATGTGCATCGGTGTAGAACCCACTGTAAGACATATCGGGAACTTTGGTTTATGTGTAGCAAAATACAGATAATACGACCACAACGATACAAAAGGAAGTCTTTATTTTTACACACACAAACGAGAGATTTTTGAGGATTTCTTCGCCTTAGGACAGGCATTTTATACAACTCTTCTTAGACCTATATATACGATACACTATACAGACTTTCATAGCCGGAAAACGAAAGTGTTATATACAGGTCTAATATTTCTCTTTGATTCACGGAACAATACCGTGTCAAACAGAAAAATTCTTAACAACATTATTTATGATAGAAAATGCGATCGTTCGGGTTCCGTCCGGACCCGGACCCGGACTTTGTCCCGAAGTTCGGACGGACCAGCAGAACCCGAACTTCCAGGTGTTCGCTCAACTCTACACATAACACATAGATATATAAAAGATAGTATTTATTACAACAATTCTTAAAAAGACAAACTGTGCCATAACAAGGCACTTAGTTTCTCTTTATAATCTGGACATATATTGTGAAAGCAAAAGGCCGATACTTTCAGACATATCACATAGCATATATATCCAGATTCTTCTCAACATATTTTACGGACAGGATTCCGCTTCTTTAGGAGTTTTTAGAGAGCAAACACACACATTTTTATTTCTGAAGGAAAACATAGCAACACCAGCATAATAGACATAAAACGATGTGTATTTGGTTTCAAGGGCTATACAGAATGTCACCCAAGATGTGGCTACGTGTATGGCGCCACAGTATACGTCTATTCCAGCAAATTTGGAAGCACTATAACAAGGGGTATTCATTGCCAGTCTAGTGGTAATAAAGAGATTTCTCCATGATTTTATCATAAAGGGACTATAAAAGATGGGCCAAAATGACAAATGTAATCAACATGAGCTAAACACTGAGGTTGATTTACTAAAGCTTGAAAGTGCAAAATTTGGTGCAGCTCCACACAGAAACCAATCAGCTTCAAGGTTTTATTGTCAAAGCTTGATTGAACAAGCTGAGGTTAGAAGCTGATTGGCTAGCATGCAAAGCTGCCACCAGTTTTTGCACTCTCCAGCTTTAGTAAATCAACCCCACTGTGTCAATAGATTATGATATCCTGACTGAAGGTAGTAATCCTGTGGCTATATGTACTCCTTAAGGAGTGTAGCATTTTCCTAGGTAGGTGCTAGAAGAGAGCATCGTTTTCGGTGCCTGCCTGCTTACCAGGAAGGCTACCAGGTAAACTTAGATGCTCTCTGCTTACCTGGCAGCAGGGATATATTAATAGGGTCTGCTCATGGCGTTAAGGTGCTGCTCATGTCATCTGAATGTTTCACATTGGTCCAATAGGGGTACATATTTGGGGACATATTGGACAGTGGGAGGAAACCTGACAAATGAGAGCCCAGGCATAGTTACAGCACTGGCCATTGACAGAGGAAAGTGCCTGAGTGCATGCTGGGTGACTGTATATATGCCAAGGGCACATGTGCTCGGCGTCTTCGGCTCGGGTTCCCAAAGGGAGGGGACGGCCGCCCCTCCTCTTTAGAAGCTGCCATGCGGCCTTAGGTTGCTGACCTGAGGGCCTGAATCTGAGAATAGCTGCAACCCAGATGTCCTACAGAGCTGACTGGAAGGGGGACACACCAGAAAGGATCTGTTTCGGTCTATAGTGAGTACAGATCTGTGTCATGGGGCCTGTCCTCTGAGGGCCACCCCTTCCGCTAGAAGAGTGAGTGGACAGCTGTTAGTCAAAGGGGTTGCTAGTGAGTGTCCTGAAGTTAAATAGTTTCATCAAATCTGCTGCCAGAGCAAGCAAAGGACTTATTCTTCCCATACAAGTGTTGTATGGTATAACAGCAAGTCTGTTACCACATCTAACCTGTGAGTCCCAGTGAGTGTTGTCCTCATCTGTAATTAGTTCCAGTCAGAGTATCCCACTATTCCCTTCTCCGATCCAAGTTCCAACAATAAACACAAAAAAAGCCAAACTCCTGAACTGATTATTGGAAACAAGCGGGTGACAGAACGGGTGGTTATGTGAAAACCCTTAGTAATTGGCTGCAAGATAAGAAGGGAAAAAAAGTCCAGGGAAGTCTATACACAGCAACCCCTACGGGGGCAGTGCTATGGGAGAATCACCAAAGGGTAATGAAATATACTATATATAAAGTGCAAGTGCAAAAAATATCTCATATCAAATCAATATCACATAGTATGCATAAACTGTGCTAATAGATCCACATGTAACATTGCATATAACCATTGCTAATTGTCCATATAGCTCAAAAGATGATAAAAAGTCCATAAATCATACTCTTCCACCACTGTGCATAAAAATGTGATCAGTAGAACAAATGTACATAAAGTGCCCATGCAATCCTCCACCAGTGCTCACTGGCCGCTCACCTCACGCTAAGACCCCTGTTTTACCAGTGAGTCATAGCAAGCTGTTCCCCATAGGGATTTAATCAGATCTGCATAGCGTGTTGTCCTTCCGTTTTCCTTAATCTGCTCCTCGTATCATAGGTGCAGACACGGGACAGCGATATATGGAACAGAATATAAAAATTCTAGTGCTCTCTGTCTGATAAAAGTTTTATTTCAGTAAAAAATTCACAGATATACACTCACATGAATGGCACTAGAGCTGTTCCAGCTGATAAGGGCTCATATATTTACATCAGTTTGCTGCCGTGTAGCTAAAGATGGCCGCAGGATGAAGTTCAGAGTTCAGGCTCCTATCCTCATACGCGTTATGTCCTGAGTGTGAACTTGCACTTTATATACAGTATATTCATATGTGTGTTGCGCTGCACTAATATTTAGTTTAATCAATTAGCATTGTGAGGATGGTGATACGCTGCCCAGTGAATAAGCTGGTGTCAGAAAAGTAGCGAGGGAAGCTGCAAGACCAAACCAGCAATTTGTTGTGTCATCTGCTTGGTGTATGTGTTGCAATCACAAAAGGGGCTGCCAAGGGAAAAATGTTGAGGGCCTCCATTTCTCAATGAATGCAAAGCATTTTCTGGATGATGTGGAGATTGTGATGTCACCACCCCTCCTCTCCACCTCGTCCAATCAGAGAATGCTTTGCATTCATTGTGGCCAATATGCAGAAGGGCAGATGCTCGGCATGGCACCCTGACAATCATGACTATCTCTGTAGTGGCTTGAGCTACTAAAGTGATTTGCAGCTTTCACAGAGGTTGATCATGGTGGATCACTAGTGTTCAGCTTGAGTGCTGGTTCACACCAGATGCAGTCCAGTGCATTTTTATTCTGCTTCAGAAATGCATGGGCAGTGTTTAATGGATTCCAATGCAGTGGTGGCTGGTGCTAAATATTTTGGTGGGGGGGGCAACAAACCTCCCCCTTCATTCGCACTGATGCCACCCCCTCCCCCCATGCGTGAGACGCATGGGAGGCCATCCTTATCTTAGAAGATGAAGAGGATCGAGGATGAGGGGTATGGCTGATGCTCCTCACTCCAGCCAGAGGAAGAGCCGGGGCTTCTGCTCCTGGCCGAACAGACGTTGCTTCTCCTCCTGGGCCAAACAGGAAGTGGGTCCTGAGACCTAAGACTCCCTGGCCAATCGGGTCTCAGGACCTGCTACCTTATTGGCCGGGAGGAGAATCAGGAAGACAATAGCGAATATGAATTCGCTATTATCCCACAACTGGGTGCACCCTGAGCCCACCCTTTTTTTGAAGCTAATTAGAGCTCTAATCATGTGCTTCCAATAAAAAACACCAATGAAATTCATGCGCCCAGTGCCCTGCATGTAAATTAGGGGCCAGGTGCATGGATTAGGTAGGGTGGCGCCCCGACAGGCCCACCACTGTTCCAATGGCCTTAGATCACACCAGTGCAGTGTGTTTCAGTGCAGTCGGCAAAAGTCAAACGTGTTGCATTTTTTTCTATATGAAAAGCATCTGGAATGCGCCAAAATTCATTAAAGCCAAAAATGGAACTTCCACTTTAAGCACTCCTCGCCCCCTTACATGCCACATTTGGCATGTCATTTTTTTTTGGGGGGGGGGGAGTGTGTGCCCAGGTTTCAGAGGGACTTCCTGTCCCTCTTCCACCTTCCGCCTCTGGGCCACCTAGGCGACTCCTCCTCTCCTCCTAGGCAGCCCCTCCCTCCTGGCAATCTGGTGACGTGTCCCAGAAGATTGCCTGGCCACTAGGAATGCACAGCGCGACTTGCGCATGCACAGTGCGCGCCCGGCCCTGAAGCCGGGCCGGGTGCCCACACTAGGAATGGCGAGGCCGTCGGAAGGAGGGGGGAGACGAGCGAGGCTTCGGGCGCAGCTGTCGCTGGATCGGGAGACAGGTAAGTTACTGTTTATTAAAAGTCAGCAGCTACACTTTTTGTAGCTGCTGACTTTTAATAAACAAAAAAACTAGTGGAACTCCGCTTTAAAAACGCACTGGATGCCCCTCTCCCCTTATGTCTATCGGCCTTGTTGGCAGTCAAAAAAGTCTCCCCTCTTCCCCCCTCTCTTTTTTTTTTTTTTGGTTTTTAGGTTTTGACTGGATTAACTTAACCTGTATAACAGCCAGGCTTTACTCCTGGGAAAAATCTCTCACTTGGGTTGGTTCAGTAGCTTACCGTAGACAATATTTCACTGTTGGATATCCCCTTAGGTATTTTTTCATTATCTTCATCTTCCAGGAATGAGATACCTCACCTTATTGTGGGCAACCTTTCATTGGGTTGTTTTCATTATGCATGTGCCCCGACCCTTTGTACTTACAGTATATGTGGTAGATCATCGGTTTCCCTGCTGGTATTAGAGAATAGTAGTCGACATGTGTTGACATTTGCTGTTTAAATCAACTTTAAGCTTGTATGCCTTCGAAAATGTAATACTGTTGAATGTCCGTTAATTACTTTCAATAAAACATCTGTGGAACAAAAACATACTGGAATGCACATGGTGTCAATTGAGATAAAGAAAAAAAAGAGGGGAAAACACACTGGAATGCATAAAAAATGCATTAATAATATAGTTTTTATTCATCTCTAACTGTCCTATGAGGATGAATGACTTATGCCCCTCTGTCTGGACTCTATAGCAAAATATATCAAACTGATCATGTGCAGAATGCCTCCAAGGCTCTCAACCAATAAACATTTCATAGTTACATAGTTAGTTTGACAAAAAGACACAAATCCATCTAGTTCAACCAAAAAAAAAAAAGAGACCTTTAAAAGTTACTAAACCCAGGAGCCTGCATTCACTATATCTTGTCTCCCACAGCACACAGAACATGGAAATGCAATCATCTTAGTAAATATAACTTAAGATAAAAACACTTAACTTTAAGAGAGCAAATTTTCCAAGGATGAGGACTGCTCTCCAAGTCTTAGACTGGGAGGAAATATTGGCACCTTTGAACACAGTACTGAAATGGAAATTCTTCTGAAGCAACTGTATGTGAACTCACTGCAAAGTATATTCCCATGGGCAATACGTTTAAAAGGTTAAAAATAAAACCTATGTGGCTCCCTGACAAAGTTAAAAAAGCTATAAATAATAAGAAAAGAGCTTTTAAAAAATATCTGAATTAACCTCCCTGGCGGTATGACTGAGTCTGGAATTTATTGCTGAAAGCGGTAATGGTTTTCTGCATGGAGACAATTATTTTGCATGAAAATTTGGCGTTTTATATTGTAGGCCTGTAATTCTTAGGAATAACTCACTTAAATCTGTCCAAACAAGAGTCTAGTAGACATCCCGGGTATGAAAAAGTTTGAAAAATGAAATCATAAATTAGAATATAATAAATAATTAAAAATAATTATCAAAAATAATAATATAATAGTAATAACATTTATTCAATAATGTAATCAAACCAAAAACGCAGAAATTTGCTCATTTGCAGAATTGTCGCTGTCGTCACTTTCAGTGTCTGATGATAAATTTCCCCAAAAATCAGTATCACTCAATTCTGCAAATGATTCTTATTTACTATCGGTGTTTTCTAGCTGATCAAAAAACACTTTTGATGCAAAGGGACACTTTTTGGTTGCTATGGACATTCTCATGTTTCCAGGCAGAAAGAATGACATTTATTATATAAAAGTGCATGCAGGGCTCTGGGCAAACCACTAGGGACAAAGGGGATGTGTAATGATTTCATACAGTAATGTAATCTATAAGATTACAGTGTACTGTATGTACTGTGTGTGTTTCACTTTTTGAATTTCCCGCCGGTCTCCGCCCCCGTGCAACGCGACACTCGCAGGGAACGGAGCCCGGCACACAGAGACATCGGAGCGGCGGACACAGCTCGCAGACACGCTGACACCGCGGGAGGACATCGCTGGATCCAGGGGACAAGGTGAGTAACATTGCCTGGATCCAGCGATGCAAGCCCGAGTGTGGCTCGGGGTTACCGCTCTTGGTACTGAAAATCCACCCCGAGCCACACTCGGGAATACTGCTAGGAAGGTTAAGGAACACTATCATTGTTTACATTTTACAAAGAATATAACAGAATATGTAAAAAGGAAATCAAGGATGCAAAAATTCAAAACAAACGACAGATTGCAAAATATAGTAGGACAAACCCCCAAAATTCTTCAAATATATTAATATTAAAAAGGTCAGGTCTGAGCATGTAGGCCCTTTACAAAATAATCTAGAGTGGGTGACTGGGGACAAAGAGAAGGCGAATGTATTAAATACATTATTCAGCTCTGTGTATACAAAGGAGCATAGGGAAGCTCATGTCCATAATGGGGGTGGTAGTGACACATCCCCAAATGATCCACAATTGCTCAAAAGTGAAATGGTCCAGAAGTATTTAGACAGAATAAAGGTAGATAAAGCACCTGGACCAGATGGCTTCCACACACAGACACTAAAAGAATTGAGCTCTGTCATTTCAAAGCCATTATATCTAATTTTTAGGGACTAGTTAATGACTGGAATAGTACCACTGGATTGGCGTAGGGCCAATGTGGTGCCAATATTTAAAAAGGGATCAAAGTCTTTACCAAGTAACTATAGACCTGTTAGTTTAACTTCTATAGTTGGGAAGATACTGGAGAGTTTAATAAACAGCCACATCGATGAGTTCTTGCTGAATAAAGAAATTTAAACAACAGACAGCATGGATTCATGAAAGACAGAAGTTGTCAAACAAACCTGATTTCTTTTTATGAGGAGGTAAGTAAAACCTTAGACAGAGGGGTGGCTGTGGACGTGGTATACTTGGATTTTGCAAAAGTGTTTGACACCGTTCACCACACACGGCTAATGTGTAAGGTAAAGTCTACAGGCTTGGAAAGATCAGTTTGTAAATAAATAGAAAACTGACTAAAAGACCGAATTCAGAGAGTAGTGGTTAATGATTCTTACTCTGAATGGTCTAAGGTTATCAGTGGTGTACCCCAAGGTTCAGTGTTGGGACCCTTACTTTTCAATATATTTATAAATGATATTGGGTCTGGGATTAAAAGTACCATTTCAGTGTTTGCAGATGACACCAAGCTATGCAGTGGAATAACGGTCCTTACAGGATGTCTCCAACTTACAAGCCGAACTCAATGCACTGTTTAATTGGGTGGCTGTGTGCCAAATGAGGTTTAATGTTGATAAATGTAAAGTTATGCACTTGGGGGCTAAGAATATGCATGCATCGTACATACTAGGGGGAGTACAACTTTTTTTGCATAGAAATTTGGCATTTTATATTGTAGGCCTATAATTATTAGAAATAACTCACTTTAATCTGTCCAAACAAGAGTCTAGTAGACATCCCGGGTATGATAAAGTTTGAAACATCGAAATAATAAATTATAATATAATAAATAACTATAAATAATTATCAAAAATAATAATATAATAATGATACAATGTATTTAATAATGTAATCAAATCAAAAACACTGAAATTTGCTCAGTTGCAGAATTGTCGCTGTCGTCAGTTTCAGTGTCTGATGATAAATTTCCCCACAAATCAGTATCACTCAATTCTGCAAGTGATTCTTATTTACTGTCGCTGTTTTCTAGCTGATCAAAAACCACTTTTGACATAAAGGGAAGCTTTTTGTATGCCATGGACATTCTCAAGTTTCCAGGCAGAAAGAATGACATATATAATATAAAAGTGCATGCAGGGCACTGGAGAAAGCACTAGGGACAAAGGGGATGTGAATAGATTTGATACAGTAATGTAATGTTACAGATTACAGTGTACTGTGTGTGTTATGTGTGTTTCACTTTTTGAATTTGCCGCCGGACTCCGTCTCCATGCGACGCAACGCTTGCAGGGTATGGAGCCCGGCATCACAGTGAATCGGGCGGAAGACACAGCCTGCAGACACCACGGGAGGACATCACTGGATCCAGGGGACAAGGTAAATAACACTGCCTGGATTCAGTGGTGCAACCCCGAGTGTGGCTCGGGGTTAGCGCATTTGGCAGTGAAAATTCACCCTGAGCGACACTCGGGAATACCGCCAGGGAGGTTAAGAGAGGTATGGACTCCAGAGAGAGAGATATAATTTTGCCCCTGTACAAATCATTAGTAAGACCTCATCTGGAATATGCAGTTCAGTTGTGGGCACCAGTTCTCAAAAAGGATATCGGGGAACTGGAGAAAGTGCAGAGAAGGGCAACCAAACTAATAAGAGGCATGGAGGAGCTCAGCTATGAGGAAAGATTAGAGGAACTGAATTTATTCTCTCTTGAGAAGAGGAGATTAAGGGGGGATATTATCAACGTGTATAAATACATAAGGGGTCCATGTAGTGAACTTGGTGTTAAGTTATTCACATTAAGGTCATCACAGAGGACAAGGGGCACTCTTTACGCCTAGAGGAAAATAGATTTCATCTCCAATATGGAAAGGTTTCTTCACAGTAAGAGCTGTGAAAATGTGGAATAGACTCCCTCCAGAGGTGGTTCTGGCCAGCTCAGTAGATTGCTTTAAGAAAGGCCTGGATTCTTTCCTAAATGTGCATAATATAACTGGATGCTAACATTTATAGGTAAAGTTGATCCAGGGAAAATCCGATTGCCTCTCGGGGGATCAGGAAGGAATTTTTCCCCTGCTGTAGCAAATTTGATCATGCTTTCCTGGGGCTTTTCGCCTTCCTCTGGATCAACTGTAGGTATATGATTGTGTATGTGGGATTGTATGATATATATATATATATATATATATATTTTTTTTTTTATTAGTTGAATTTGTATCTTTTTTCAACCTGACTAACTATGTAACTATGTCACTAGAGCTAGTGTCTCCATTGGAAAATTTAGCTTCTATTACTTTTCTGGGGGCGACCCACAATTTGGGGTTTCCTTTTACTTTCATTTTTGATTTTTACTGTAAACAGGACAAACAGAGAGGGTAAATCTCCCCGACAGGGGCACAAGCAGTGATTAAAAGCTGATAGTTCTAATCCATTCCCACCTATCCAAAACTTAAAAAAAAGTCTTTGCCTTTAGTTGCCCTTTAAACTGTTGGCCACTGCAATGTGAACTGGAAGGACAAAAAGACTTTGAACTTCTTGTGTACACACTGGTATTGTTTTGCTGCTGGATACATCAAAAGCCGTGGTTCTAAAGCTATTCCTCACAAACCCTTTATCCTTAGCGTATTTATTATTTATTGCCAATGCATAAGAAGGACAACCGGAATAGTTCTATTTTTCGGAAATGTGTATATTTCTGCAAAGCAAATTATCCCTATTAATTTGTACAATTACTCAACATGTGATTAGAGCAGTATTGTGGTCTATAGCAGTCACAATGTTCAGCTGCACAGCATTACCCAGAATGCTTGGCAAGGACCCTTTGTTTATTTAGCAAGGAAGAATTTGGGATCTCTATGAGAACACTGACTGCCATCCTACATTTTTCTTTATCTGTACCGAGAACATGGAACCATTTTTTTCAAGTGTTACAGAATGCCAACAGACAAGGTCCCGGTCATCAACACACACAAACAATAGGCGGAAATATCCAGGCTTATATTAAAATTATCTTTTCATAAAAGCTTTTTTTTTAGCCATAATGTGGCGGTGCCGCTAGAGCGATTTGGCGCAGCCTCTGTTGAGAATAATGTATTTAGCTTCTTTGTTTTGAGGCATGAGAGCTTTGTCCCAATCTTACATTAAAGAATGGTCTCTAAACATGTACGCAATTATAATTTGTCTTTTATCTGTTCTTGTAAAAGCGCAGCTGTGCTTCCGCGTTGGCTGTGATATATACTGTGCCGCTCCTCCCCTCCAAACTGGCAACGCTTTCCCGATAATTTTTTTTGCTGGTCCCAGTAAGAGATCTGAGCTCATCAAGACGGGAGAGTTTACCGAGGAATAGGCTTGAGAGACCTCCGCTAACCCGTTCTGCCTTTTATCTTCCAAACATGCCTGATATATGTGCCCTCCCCACCACACATTCACAGCCAAAATACATCCTCTGTCCAAAACCAATTACTGAACGACCGAGTTTTTAGAGCATCCTGTGAGCACTTTCCATTCTACGGTCAGGCAGATCCAGCAAGTCTGTTATTTTGGAATAGTTATGTTATTATTTTTTCTTTTTTTTGGTACTATTAAAAAAAAAAATGTTCGAGCAACAAGACCATTTTTTCAATTACTAAGATAATACTGAGGATAACTGGAGATGGGCTGCTAAAATAGGGTTCCACATCCAGCATGTGATGTACAGAGCATAATAAACAAAATTTGATGGAATTTTTAGGTAGATATGTCTACACAGTGCAGCGCAACCAATATCTTACACTGGCTTAATCAATTAAAGATGATTACACATCACAAAGTACATCCTTTACTAACATAAACAGTGAAAAAAAATGTTTTTAATCCCCAAGGTTATTATAGTAAAATGTGCATAATGAATACAATTCACAATATTAATAAATTCATAAACACGTGCATTCTTTTTAAAAGAGAAGTATGAGGTTTGTTTGTTTTTTTTCTGAATCATACTTACCTAGGTGGATGCTGCATCTGTCCCCCGCCGGCTCTAACACTGAGAACCGAGCGAGCAAACACCGCCAATCACTCATTTCTCAGGTTTCCCCCGACCAGAGAGCTAGTGACTGTTAGCCACCGGCTCCCTGCTTTGCCCCCCCCCCCCCACTCACTGGAACGCTGGGCTTTGGAGTGGGGATGGGGCTGGAACGGCCGGCTCAGGCTCTCAGAAGCTGGCTGAGATGCTGAGCCGTGTGCTGTTCCAGGAATGTGGTCGGATGCCAACTTCATTGTTGCAATCTTACGTTCATGGTGATACCTCACATGTGTGGGATAATTGCTGTTTGCGTGCGTGACCAAAGTCGCACAAGCATGGGAGGATGGGGGCACTTTACACTTTAAAAAAAAAATTTTAATCGCTAATTTATTTTCTTTTTTTATTTTCTTTTTACACTGTTGCTTTCATTTTTTTATCACTTTTATTGCTGTCACAAGGAATGTAAACATCCTTTGTGACAGCCATAGAGACATGACAGGTATTCCTTATGGAGGGAGCTGGGGTCTATAAGACCCCAAATCCCTCCTTTGCACCTAAAAGCATTCAAAACACCAAGATCAGTGTGTCTGAATGCTTTTGATTTTCAAAAACTGGTGCCGATGGTTTCTGAGTGAACTGGAAGTGATGTCATGCCATCGCTTCCAATTTACTATTATGAACAGCCCATCAAAGCTGATCCCATGTATGTTCGGCTGTCCGGTCAGCCAGCAAACAGGCTGGCTGGTTGCTCGGGTCTCCCAGTGGGACAGGAGGGCCCAAGAGAGCCACGGCAGGTGATGGGAGGGGGGAATGTCCTCTCCCGCTGCTTGTAATAGCAGCCAGAAGGCTGGTGAGCCACTCCGGTTGCTATTACAAGAGATGACCAGTGGCTCTAAAAAATGATACCAGCTGCAGGCATCATAGTTACATTGCTGCATAGTTGGTGAGGTTAAAAAAGGACCAAGTCCATCAAGTCCAACCTGTGTGTATGCTTTTATGTCAGTATTGCATTATATATCCCTGTATGTTGTGGTCGTGTGGTGCCTATCTAATAGTTTTTTGAAATTATCGATGCTCCCTGCTGAAACCACTGCTTGTGGAAGAGAATTCCACATCCTCACTGCTCTTAATGTAAAGAACTCTTTACGCAGTTTAAGGTTAAACCACCTTTCTTCTAATTTTAGGGAATGGCTGCGTGTCTTTTTATATACCCTTGCGTGAAAAGGTTGTATCCCTATTGTGGGATCACCACAGTATTTGTACATTGAAATCATATCCCCTCTCTTCTCCAGAGAGAATAGGTTCAGTGCTTGTAATATTTCCTCATAAATAAGGTCCTCCAGTCCCTTAATCAGCTTTGTTTCCCTTCTCTGGACCCTCTCCAGTTTCAGCACATCCCTTCTGAGGACTGGTGACCAGAATTGGACAGCATACTCAAGATGCGGCCAGATCAGAGTCTTGTAGAATTATCTTTTTATCTCTGGAATTAATCTCGTTTTTAATGCATGCCAATATTCTGTTGGCTTTACTTGCAGCAGCTTGGCATTGCATCATCTCGGTATAAACACCGGTACGTCGCTGGACATGAAGTGGCTAAATCAAGTCCACAATTAACAGGTATATTTACTCAACTTGTGCTTGTTATTCCAATTATAACTTGTGTGATCACCACTGTCCTCCACTGCCTGTCACATGATGTGCTCACCTCAATACAAACAAATGGCCACTGCCCTCACCTATAACAGGGGCTTTGCAGCAAGGAGCACATGGAAGGGTGACGCATGTCAAACAAAACCAAAGAAAATTCCTAGCTCAACTTACCGACCAGCCTGCAACCAACCAAATTATCCTGCCTAACAGTATGTGTTTAAAACAGGGGTGCTCATCTCAATGACTGACCTATAATATAAATAGATTACTTTGCGCCTTCCACTTTAATAGGGACATTCACCATCTGCTCTGGATCCCTCCAAATTCATCATCTGGGCCAACTCCTCGTTCACCAACTTTAATGTCAGGGGCCAAGGGAAAAATGGACACTTTTCCAATAAACATTTGTGGCTATAAAAAGCTATCATAAAACACCATGTTTTATTATAAACCATAAAAAAGCCACTTACAAATATAGAACTCAAAGAACCAGCACACAATGGTACTTCCAGTTTTAGAAAAAAGCTACATCGCCCCCTTAACCTCCCTGGTGGTATTCCCGAGTGTGGCTCAGGGTGGAATTTCAGTACCATTAGTGGTAACCCCGAGCCACACTTGGGATTGCATCGCTGGATCCAGGCAATGTTACTTACCTTGTCCCCTGGATCCAGCGATGTCCCCCGCCGTGTCTGCGGGCTGTGTCCTCCATCCGATGCCTCTGTGTGCCGGACTCCGTTCCTTGCGAGCGTCGCGTCGCACAGGGGCGGAGACCGGCGGCAATTTCAAAAAGTGAAACACACAGCATACATACAGTACATTGTAATCTGTAAGATTACATTACTGTATCAAATCATTTCACATCTCATTTGTCCCTAGTGGTTTGCCCAGTGCCCTGCCTGTACTTTTATATTATATATTTCATTCTTTCTGCCTGGAAACTTGAGAATGTCCATGGCAACCAAAAAGTGTCCCTTTACGTCAAAAGCGATTTTTGATCAGCTAGAAAACACTGATAGTAAATAAGAATCATTTGCAGAATTGAGTGATACTGATTTTTGGGGGAATTTATCATCAGACACTGAAAGTGACGACACCGACAATTCTGCAACTGAGCAAATTTCAGTGTTTTTGGTTTGATTACATTATTGAATACATTTTATTACTATTACGTTATTATTTTTGATAATTATTTTTAGTTATTTATTTTATTATAATTTATGATTTCATGTTTCAAACTTTATCATACCCGGGATGTCTACTACACTCTTATTTGGACAGATTTAAGTGAGTTATTCCTAAGAATTACAGACCTACAATATAAAACGCTAAATTTCCATGCAAAATAATTGTACCACTTTCAGCACCAAAAATCTGAAATAATCATACCGCCAGGGAGGGTAAGGGCCCATTCACACCTGAGCGTTTTGTAGCTCAAATATGCCTGAAGCATGAAGCTACAAAATGCTGGAGGGGAAAAAATCTATATTTCTCTATGGAGATCTCCACTCAAAAACGCCTAAAGTCAAACGCCCTACGATCAAACTACTCCTGGAGGTATTTTTGTTGCGCGAATCGGGCATATTCCGGCGTTTCTGACAGTTTTCTATTGACATAGAATCAATGGAAAAGCGCCGCTTGCGCGTATTAGCGCGACATCGGCGTTTGCAAACGTCCAATGTCGCGCTGCAAAACGCGTGACTAAACGCTTCAAATATGCCCAAAAACGTGTCGCCTAGGTGTGAATGCAGCCTAAGACACTGGCATTGGCCCATTAAAAACAAAACATTACCATCACCTCCTCACAATGCTGTCCACCTGCTTCTGGGCATGTGCGATGATGTCACAAAGCTGTGCCCCAACGCAGTTTGTTACAAATTATGTGATATCCTCAAGGGGAATCAGAGACACTGGGGTTTCAGTAGTACATAGAATTACTTGGTTAATACTGTTTCTATTAGATATTATTTTGAAAAAAATAAAACAAAAAATCCAAAATAGGTTTATTAGTGCCAGTTTAAACCAAGGTTGGGAGTACAATATAGGTGTACAATCACAGCAACGGAGTGTTGGAAATTTATGTAATCAAGTCGCGCTGTAACCTGCAA
>BLSH010460263.1:1170559-1190820 GCA_018402905.1 Glandirana rugosa | reverse complement strand
TGGCAGCTGTACGCTTGACTTTTCTCAGTTCACGGGCAGTTATTTTGCGCCTTGGTTTTTCCACACGCTTCTTGCGACCCTGTTGGCTATTTTGAATGAAACGCTTGATTTGTTCGATGATCACGCTTCAGAAGCTTGGCAATTTTAAGAGTGCTGCATCCCTCTGCAAGATATCTCACTATTTTTGACTTTTCGGAGCCTGTCAAGTCCTTCTTTTGACCCATTTTGCCAAAGGAAAGGAAGTTGCCTAATAATTATGCACACCTGATATAGGGTGTTGATGTCATTAAACCACACCCCTTCTCATTACTGAGATGCACATCACCTAATATGCTTAATTGGTAGTAGGCTTTCGAGCCTATACAGCTTGGAGTAAGACAACATGCATAAAGAGGATGATGTGGTCAAAATACTCATTTGCCTAATAATTCTGCACACAGTGTAATATAATATCACATCAGAATGATGCCAGACACAACCTTCCCGGTGACTGTTATGGAAGCCATCCCTTCTCCAATTCTTTCAGGCAGTGTGCAGTGTGTGCTGTTACTTGCTCTCATCAGTCTCTCCCTGGTGGCTTTCCCTTACTGCCTGCTCTCTGTTGCCTGCTCCCAGGTGAGCACTTCTCCCTTTGTTATACACACCCCAAAGACCCAAAAACTGATGGAGAGAGGCAAGGGAGGGACAAGCAAGGATGATATGCAGGCAACTGACATCCTCCCTACAAGGGTGGCCCATCCATTGAGGGCACATGGGTGCTGCCCCTCCCACCCCCTATCCATGCATTCAGTCCCTTGCAGGATGCCGGGCGCATGAATTTCTATGGCAGGGGGTGAGAGGCTCTAATAGGCTTCAAAATAGGGTGGGCTTGGGACGCAGAGCATTGTGTCTGGAGTCCACCTAGGTGTGTTGAATAGTGAATAAATATTTGCTATTGTAACACTGATCTTCCTCCCGGCCAATCAGGATCTGGTCTTAGACCCATCACCCGATTGGCTGAAAGGACAGGCATTCCTACTGGATGCCTAGGAGGTGGGGAAGAGACGCACGGCGGAAGCGAGGACGAGAAGACACAGGAGCTGCTGCCCAGAGCTGTTGCCCTGATGCCCACCGCTGCCTGATGTCTGCTAATGCTCACTGCTGCCTAGATGGGGTAAGTGCCGGAGGACCGACCAGACAGCGAGCGCAGGGGGGGGTTCGGGGTGCCACGGGGGGGTTGTTTGCCACCCCCCCAAAACAAAAGACCACCAGCTGCCATTGCCTCCTTATCAACTGATGATGTAATCAGTCGTTAGGAGGTTGGCAACTAAAAGGCTGTAATGGGTGTGCAGTGAAAACTTGTGGCTTTGTGTAACTAAAAGGCAGGTTTCATCTACCCACCGGCTTGTATACAATTTTGGGGCAATTTTAGGCATTTTGCCAAAGCACCCCTGAAAAAAACCTCAAGGCACCCTGGTTGAAAAAGGCTGACATAAAGGAAGCACACAAAGAGAACAGGATACTTTCTCATACAAGTACATGGGACCGCAGTCACATATCCAGGGCCGGCTCTACCACTAGGCGGAGTAGGCGGCCGCCTAGGGCACACTGCTGCCTAGGGCACCTGGCCACTGTTGATCTGTCTCTGGCTGCACTGCATTCACTCATGTAAAAACTGACACTGTCTAACTGAGATAATGAGATTGTATTATCACATGCCATTTGCAAATGTATAAAGAAATAGTGACTGGTCTGCCAAACACCCCCCTCTGCCCCCACCCCCCGTGAGGCTGCATTTGATGGGCACAGGTGAAGCTGTATTTGATGGGCACAGGTGAAGCTGTGTTTGATGGGCACAGGTGAAGCTGTATTTGGTGGGCACAGGTGAAGCTATATTTGATGGGCACATGTAAGGCTGTACTGATTGGTGCTGGTGAAGCTGTATTTGATGGGCACAGCTGAGGCTGTATTGATTGATGCTGGTGAAGCTGTATTTGATGGGCGCTGGTGAGGCTGCAATTGATTGGCGCTGATCAGACTGGGTAGGGGAAAGGGGGTGGAGTCAGGGGTAGAGCCAAGGGGGGCGGCAAAATGAGGTTTTGCCTAGGGTGTCAAAAATCCTTGCACCAGCCCTGCACATATCAGGAATATGATGTTTTGGGGGTAACAAACGCTTTAACTGAATGGGCAAGGTGACTATAATACCGCTTTAAATGAAGGGTTACACACCTTTGTTGTCAGAAGACCCTGCCAATCCTAATGAACTGAGCATGGAAGGAGTGGGCACTCCTTTGTTGATGTGATAATACTGAGTGTTGTCACCAATCATGAGTCATAGCAGAATCTATAGCCAACCAAGAGCTCCATTCTATGTATTGCAAAGTGTGCTTATGATTCCTGTGTTCTCTCTCCCATTATTCAACATTTCCATACAAGAGAGATTACAAAGTGCATGGCACTCTAAAATCACATCAGAATGATGCCAGACACAACCTTCCCAGTGACTGTTATGTAAGCCATCCCTTCTCCAATTCTTCCAGGCAGTGTGCAGTGTGTGCTGTTACTTGCTCTCATCAGTCTCTCCCTGGTGGCTTTCCCTTACTGCCTGCTCTCTGTTGCCTGCTCCCAGGTGAGCACTTCTCCCTTTGTTACACTAAGTTTAAGGAGCAGAGAAGAAGAGGAGGGAGAAGAGGGAGGATCTCCGTGTCAGCCAGTGGATGTCAGTGCTTCTGCATGGATCTCTCTCTTTGCCAGTGTGTGTGAGCACAGCAGCATGCACTCTGATGATAGGTGACAACGATCTGCCCCCATTCCCCACCTGCACTCAGCCCAGGAGGACTAAGTGGGGGGGAAACCTGCCTTGTTCTTGGCTTTTGCAAGCCCCAGGATTGACTTGCTGCCTGGACTGCCAGCTCTCACCTTCACCTCCTTGATTTGCACTGGCAGGCTTGGGAGCAGCAGCAGAGAGCCATGAATCCGGACTTCAGGAGCTGGGTACTTGCCACTGTCACCCTGCTAGTGGTCTTCCTCATCCTGGCTGACATCTCAGAGCTGGAGCAGGAGATGGGGTAAAATCTCTTTTTTCTTGTCATGTTGGAATGGCTGGAGGGGCACAGAGAGGTCTGCTCATTATCTAGTTTTCTTTGTCTTCATACTTCAGCTTGCTTCTTGTTTAACTCTATCCTGCCCTTTCTGATTCCAGTACAAACACAGCAGTGATCAGATTGCACAGTGTTTATGGTGTTTATTTGCTTTGGGTTGATAGGCAATACTGTTTGCATCCAATGAATCAATACTTTTGATGGCGATCTGCATGCTTCTTGCTGCCTACAGCTTGATCTGTGCTATTTCTAGAAGCTTTGATTATTTCTATTAGCAGGGATCACATCAACTAAGTGCAAGTAGAGGTGAGATGGGCTAGGACTGGTAATGATAGGTTTGCTTATTGTCGGATTCTATTGTCGGGTCCTATTGTCGGAAAGCAGCGTGCTTAATGCAGAAGCAAGAGAGCTCCCAAGGCAAAGCAGTTGTGTCTACTGGAAAAAAAACAATGCTGATGATGATGCAAAGCTATACTCATATCACAATATAAGGCTGGGGGATACATAGCAGGCTACCCTGCCAAGAATGCACACCCTTCCCTATTAGAAGAGGGATAGGGACTTGCATGTAGGTCTGGAGTCCACAGTCATTCTACTGTGAAGGAAGAAACTGTCTTTAGGAAGCCTCATTATTTTTTTCTTATAGTGCCTCTTGGATAGAAGTCAGTGGCTGAGAAGAGCAGGGCTAATATTCGAACTTTCACTAGACTGAGGATGTTTAGTTTGCTGCTTTGTCAAATGGAGGTTGAAGGATCTGAAGGGGCTTGGGGATGATGCTTAGAATGCTATGTCACCTGGACATCTGAAGGATCTCAATGTGGCTTGGGGATGATGCTCTGTCACCTGCATGGGGGTGAAGGGATCTGAAGGGGCTTGGGGATGATTCTTAGCTTGCTGCTCTGTCACCTGGACAGGTGAAGGATCTGAATGGGGTTTGGGGATGATGCTCTGTCACTTGGGGATACAGGGATCTGAAGGGGCTTGAGGGTGATGCTTAGCTTGCTGCTCTGTCACCTGGACATCTGAAGGATCTAAATGGGGTTTTGGGATGATGCTCTGTCACCTGGAATACAGGGATCTGAAGGGGCTTGAGGGTGATGCTTAGCTTGCAGCTCTGTAACCTGTTCACCTGAAGGATCTGAATGAGGCTTGGGGATGATACTCTATCCCTGGGGGTAGAGGGATCTGAAGGGGCTTGAGGATGATGCTTAGCATGCTAATCTGCTGCCTGGACATCTTAAGGATCTGGAAGGGGCTTTGGGATACTACTCTGTCCCTGGGGGTAGAGGGATCTGAAGGGGCTTGATGAGGATGCTTAGCATGCTAATCTGCTACCTGGACATCTGAAGGATCTGGAAGGGGCTTTGGGATACTACTCTGTCCCTGGGGGTAGAGGGATCTGAAGGGGCTTGAGGATGATGCTTAGCTTGCTGCTCTGTCACCTGGACATCTGAAGGATCTGAATGGGGCTTGGGGATGATGTTCTGTCACCTGGAGGTGGAGGAATCTGAAGGGGCTTGAGGATGATGCTTAGCTTTCTGCTCTGTTGCCTGGACATCTGAAGGATCTTAATGGGGGTTGGGGATGATGCTCTGTCACCTGCAGGTGGAGGGATCTGAAGGGGCTTGGGGACTGTGCATATCTTGCTGCTCTGTCACCTGGACACCTGGAAGGATCTGAATGGGGCTTGAGGATGATACTTTGGCACCTTGGGGTAGAGGGATCGGAAGGGGCTTGGGGGTGATGCTTAGCATGCTGCTCTGTCACCTGAACCTACAGGGATCTGAAGGGGCTTGGGGTGATGCTTAGCTTGCTGCTCTGTCACTGAGACATATAGAACTCCGAAGGGGCTTGGGTGATTGTTGCATTGTGGATGTGGCTATTGGGTTGGCTATGATGCATTGCTGGGTGTGGTGAGTTGCCCCAATTTGCTGGCACTGTCTTCACACGTGTCTGGATCAATATTAGACAGAGGAGGGGGATGAGCTAAGCTTTTATGGCATCTCCAGGGTGTGCTGAGAGCCTTCATTGTCCCTTCGCCCTCCTGTCTGCTTTGAACACATGTACAGAACTTACTAAGGAATGCTAAAGCCACTGGGAGTTCAGTTGTGTGAGTCACCACCAAGATCAGAGACTTGGGTCAACAGCTAATCAAAACTATCCTTTATTTGTTCTCATTACAATTATGTTACAATAGAAACTAAGTAACTATCTGTGCATGGTGCAATAGGATGATATTTGTTACTGTTATGCAACTGGTGAATTGCTGTTCAAAGTATCAGATAGATATTTTTGTATTTATTATATTTATTTAATCATAATATTTAGTAACAATAGAAAAACAGAATAACACTGGTACTAGCAATTCATAAAGCTGGTGGTGCTTGTTTAGCTGCTGTTGGAGTATAGACTTGTTTTTGCTAGTAGAGTTGAGTGAACCCGAACTGTAAAGTTCGGGTTCGTACCGAACTTTGGGGTGTCCATGACCCAGACCCAAACCCGGACATTTTAAAAAAGTTTGGGTTCGAGTTCTGGGTTCGGGTATTTGATCACACATGTTGAATAGCTGCAGGGCAGCCAATCAACAAGCGTTTCACTGGTTTTCCCTAGAAGCCATCACAGCCATGCCTACTAATGGCATGGCTGTGATTGGCCAGTGCATCATGTGACCCAGCCTCTATATGAGGCTGGAGTCACAGTGCTGCATGTCCCATGCTCTCTGGGTAGTGTAGGGAGAGGATGCTGTCAGTGCTGTGAGGGACAGATTGCAGATAGATAGATAGGAGATTACTTCTAATACTGCTTTTAGGGACAGATTGCAGATCTCATCCTGCATTACAGAAAGATCTGACTGGAATAGGTAGAGTCTACTGCTTAGAGGGACAGATTATTGTTCTAAAATCATCGCCTACTCCTATAGGGTCAGGTTTCTGCTGTTGCTGTAAGGGACAGATTATTGTTCTAAAATCATTTTGCAGCCCTCTAGCACTTTCCAGGACTCTTTTACAGTCATTTTTGTGCCGAAAAGTTTGGGTCCCCATTGAATTCAATGGGGTTCGGGGTTCAGGGTAAAGTTCGGGTCAAGTTCGGTACCGAACCCAGACTTTTTTCCGAAGTTCAGCCAAACCCACCGAACCTGAACATCCACGGGTTCGCTCAACTCTATTTGCTAGTCATCATGAATAAACTGGGGCAAAGAGTCAGCTCATGGCCAGTTGGCCACCTATTGGATTCCAAAGCTAAACCCAGAACAGTCAGCGCTAGAAAAAAAATCTCTCCAGGCAGCTTGCAAGTAAGGTCAATATACAAAACCTCCAAAAGTGCAACATATATTTACACCAGTGGTTCTCAACTCCACTCCTCATGACCCACTAACAGGCCAGATTTTAAGTATTACCTTGGGGAGATGCAGACTAGAATACTGCAATCACTGAGCAGCACATGATATCACCTGTAATGTATTTCAGTTATCCTGCAAACTTGGCCTGTTAGTGGGTCCCGAGGACATGAGTTGAGAACCACTGATTTACACAGTCTTTATATATGTTGATTTACTAAAGGCAAATAGGCTGTTCACTTTGCAAGGGATTTTTGCCCTTAGCTTACTGAATGACGCAAAGCTTTGTTGACTTCTCTTATCCACTCATGTGCAAATAAAATTACTTTGCTAATTTCCTTGCACATGATTAGGCATTTTTTAAAAACTAATTTTCACCTCATTCACTAAGCAAAAGGAAAATTCCCCTGCAAAGTGCAAGTTCCCTTGCAAACTGAACAGCCTATTTGCCTTTAGAAAAATCAGCTCAATGGGTATATATCACTCTTCCTGTCCTCATTCAGTTAGAGCCCATTTACACCATTTAGATTGCAATGCACAGCATTGTTCAGTGCAGTTCCATTTCAAAGTCAGTGCAATTTGTGTCAGTTCAGACCACTGCGTTGTGGTGGTGTTGGCTGAAAAAAAGTACAGCACAGCAGGTTGTGATGCAAACCACCGCACTGCAACACTGCTATAATGAATAGGACTTAAAGTGATTGTAAACGATCACCTTGTAAAACAACCTATTCAGATTAAAATAGAAATAAAAGGCAAAACATTTTTGTATAGATACTAAAAACCATTATAAATCCCTTCTTTTCCCTTTTTTATAAGTGATCACATTCCCTGCATAAGAGCCGAGGAGAAGAAAAGCAGCAGCACACTGAGCTTCCCAGTGAATGGCTGTGCAGCAGGGGAGTGTCAGGACAAGTCTGATCATTGAAGGAGAGCAGGCTGAGCTCCCAGCGTAGCTTGAGAACTGACCACGCTGTGTTCTCCTGTTTAGTGTGGTCAGTTTTTACTAGAAAATCACATGGACTAGCAGCAACACCAGGGATTTCAGATAAAGGAAGCAATACAAAGATAACAGGATACTTTCTTATACAAGTGCATGGTACAGCAGGCACATATCAGGAATATGAACTGTTAAGGTAACAAACAGTTTAATTAAATGTCAAATTTGACATTTCAATAAAGTTCTAACAAAAGAAAAAAAAAGTAAACAGTGTGATGTACTGAGATTGATCAACTGGTGTGACTCAGACCTTAAAAAGTAAATAAACCCAGATAGGGTTTACTTCCTCAATATAACCCTGTAAAGTAGAAGCATAATGGGCTACTATGCATTGCATAATAGCCCATTATGTGCCACTTACCTGCAAACGAAGCCTGCAGCATCCAGTGATGTCCCCGCTCCAGGCCGCGTCCATCTTCTGCCCCTCTTTCTTCTGGGGCCACAGACTCCGGCTCTGTGACTGGCTGGAGCCGCGTGACGTCACTCCAACGCATGCGCGCGGGAGCTGCCAGTCACGGCACAGGGTCAGTGGAGAGACGGAGAGGAGGCCGTTTATTCACTGCGCATGTGCCGACATGACGTTGGCACATGCAAAACACTGCATAGCTCCTGAACCGTGCAGGTTTGGGAGCAGAGCTGGCTCTAGACTTTGTGAGGCCTTAGGCAAACCCTAGACATGAGGCCCCACTCATGCCCATAATGGGAAAAATAATTCAAGCGATAAAAAAATTTACTTAAAATTAAATATAATTAAGAGCTTTAAAGTGCTGGTGTCAGTACTCTCTACCTCGGTGCTGGTGTCAGTGTCAAATTAGGCGGTTGCGAGGCCCCTGTGAGTGTGAGGCCTAGGCGACTGCCTAATTTGCCTAATTAGAGAGCCGCCTCTGTTTGGGAGATATGCAGGGCACCTACAGGTAAGCCTTATTCTAGGCTTACCTGTAGGTTAACCACTTCAGCCCCGGAAGGATTTCCAGCTTTAGGACCGGAGCCCTTTTTGCAATTTGGCGCTGCGTCGCTTTAACTGACAATTGCGCGGTCGTGCGGCGTTGTACCCAAACAAAATTTGCGTCCTTTTTTTCCCACAAATAGAGCTTTCTTTTGGTGGTATTTGATCACCTCTGCGTCCTTTCTGATCGCCGCTTTAAACAAAAGAAGAGCGACAATTTTGCAAAAAAACCCAAATTTCTTACTTTTTGCTAAAATACAAATCCAAAAAAAAAATATAAAAAAACATTTTTTTTCACCGTTTTTGGCCGATTTATATTCTTCCTCATATTTGCGATTAAAAAAATCGCAATCGGCGTTTATTGATTGGTTTGCGCAAAAGTGGTCGCGTTTACGGATGATGTGAATTCATTTTTGGGGTTTTTCATTTTTTTTTATTTTTTACTAGTAATGGCGGCGATCTGCGATTTTTAGCGGTACTGCGATATTGGGGCGGATATGTCGGAACGTTTTGACACTTTTTGGGACCATTGGCATTTATACAGCGATCAGTGCTATAAAAACGCACTGATTACTGTGTAAATGCCATTGGCAGTGAAGGGGTTAACCTGCAGGGGACGCGCTAAGGGTTAACTATGTTCCCTGGGCGTGTTCTAACTGTAGGGGGGCTTGCCTAGCTGGGGAAGGGAAGTGGTCACAGCCTTCACTTACAGGAAGGCTGTGATCACAGCCCTTCCCCCTCACACAGAGCGGAGGTCCGTGTTTACTTACACGGACCTCAGCTCCTTCACTCCGGGGGGGGCATCGCAGGTGGCCGCCCCCCCCCCAACACAGTGAGCGCGCGCGCTCACAGTGGCTCTGTATCGCGCCCGCTGTCGTATGACGGCGATTTGCGTTACAGAGCCACTTTGTCGCCGTCAATTGCCGACCAGCGGTCGGCAAGCGGTTAAAGTGGTTGTCACAGGTTAACAACCATTTTAAAGAAAAATGAAACCCTCCTATCCCTTACAGCAAAGCAAACTGCAATCTTAGCCTCCTTTTGATCTGCGGTTGCCATGGTGCGGCACATGTGATCAGTTATGACACCAGCCATTTGATGGCTTGACAGTTCGGTTGGGAGCACAAGCAACTGTGACAGTTATCAGTAACGGCACGGCTTGAATGTTACTGTTTTAGGAAATAGGTAAATCAATGGGTTTAGTTCCACTTTACTATTTTACATTGCTCCCTAATTCTTGCATTACTGATGTTTTCCATGGGCATTGCTGAAATGTGAAAGTTCGGAAATCCGAAGCAATCAATATATATGAATTATATACATATAAAAAAACTGATAAAAAATGTGGGTTTGCCATTGGTAACCTGGAGGCTATTATGCTTTTCCAGTGGCTTAAAGCGGAGCTAAACTAATCAATTTAACAGTTTCAAAAAACAGTTACATGCTAGAATTGATAACTGTCACAATTGCTTGTGTTCTCAACCAAACTGTCAAACCGTCAAATTGCTGGTGTCATAACTGATCACATGTGCAGCACCATGGCAGTTGCAGATCAAACAGAGGCTAAGATGGCTGAAAAGGAAAGAGGGTAGGGTAAAGTGACTGTAAAAATTATATTTTTTTAATTAAAATAATAAACATGGTATTAGAGCTGCAGGATTAATCATTAAAGAAAAATGCTATCTCGATCCAACCCCCCCCCCCCCCACCACCACCACCACCACACACAATCTGAATCCAGCATTTCTATGTTTCATGTAACAATTTGAAATTGGACCTGAAACAATGAACCAACATGCACCGGACCCCTGCTGGGAGCCGCTGTGTGTTCTAGTGTGAACCCAGCCTTAAATGTAGAACTAAAAGCCCCTGCGATTACATAACCAAAAAAGATAGGGAAATAGTGCTGCATCCCCAACAATAGACGAACGTTGGCCCAATAATATTTTTTACAGCACTATATTACCCAAAGAAGTGTTTAAACAGGTGTATAATAAAGTACAAAAGTTTTATTGAGTCAAAGTTAAAATATCACAGAAAGGAGTGACATATAAAAACAAAGAAACAGTAAGAACACCTATTTAACCACTTCCTTACTGGGCACATAAACCCCCCTCCTGCCCAGACCAATTTTCAGCTTTCAGTGCGCTCACACTTTGAATGACAATTACTCAGTCATGCAACATGGTACCCATATGAAATTTGCGTCCTTTTTTCACACAAATAGAGCTTTAATTTGGTGGTATTTAATCCCTGCTGGGTTTTTTATTTTTTGCGCTATAATTAAAAAAAGACCACATTTTTAAAAAAAAAACTCATTTTTCTTTGTTTTTGTTATAAAATTTTGCAATTTAGTAATTTATCTTCATAAATTTTGGCCAACATTTATAATGTTACATATCGTTGGTAAAAATAACCCAAATTAGTGTATATTATTTGGTCTTTGTGAAAGTTAGAGAGTCTACAACCTATGGTGCAAATCACTGAAAATTGATAACACCTGATGTACTGACAGCCTATCTCATTTAATGAGACCCTAACAAGCCAGAAAAGTACAAATACCCCCAAAATTACCTCTTTTTGGAAAGTAGACATTCCAAGGTATCTAGTAAGTGGCATGGTGAGTTTTCTGAAGTTGTCATTTTTTCCCACAATTCTTTGCAAAATTAAGATTTATATATTTTTTTAAAACAAAATTGTCATTGTAACAGGTTATTCTCTCACTTGGCATATGCATACCTCAAATGACACCCCAAAACACATTCTACTACACCTCCTGAGTATGGCGATACCACATGTGTGGGACATTTTTACAGCCTGGCCACATAGAGAGGCCCAACATTGATCTAGCACCTTCAGGCATAAATTACACATCTCATTTCTCAACCACCTATTCGAATTCTGAAGGCCCTGGAACACCAGGACAATGGAAACGCCCTCAAAATGACACCATTTTGAAATGATAACACCCCAACGTATAATCTATGAGGCATAATGAGTCTTTTGAATGGTTCATTTTTTTTCCAGAAGTTTTTGGAATATGTGGGAAAAAAATGAAAACACATTTTTTTTTTTTACACAAAGTTGTCCATTTATAAGGTATTTCCAACACATAGCATGTACAAAGGAAAAATTACACACCAAAATACATTCTGCTACTCCTCCTGAGTATGGTGATACCACGTGTGTGAGACTTTTACACAGCCTGGCCACATACAGAGTCCCAACATTGAACTAGCATCTTCAGGCGTTTTAGAAGCATAAATTACACATCTCATTTCTTGACCACCTATTACAATTCTGAAGGCCCTGGAGCACCAGGACAATGGAAACACCCACAAAATGACCACATTTTGGAAAGCTAACATCCCAATGTATAATCTATGTGGCATAATGAGTCTTTTGAACGGTTCATTTTTTTCCAGAAGTTTTTGGAAAATTTGGGAAAAAAATGAAAACACATTTTGTTTTCATAAAGTTGTCCATTTATAAGGTATTTCCAACACATAGCATGTACATGGCAAAAATTACACCCCAAAATACATTCTGCTACTCCTCCTGAGTATGGTAATACCACATGTGTGAGACTTTTACACAGCCTGGCTACATACAGAGGCCCAACATGCAAGGAAGACCGTCAGGTGTTCTAAAGACACATAGCATCACAAATACCAAGAATTACACCCCAAAATACATTCTGCTGAGTAAAGGGTAAACAAAAGATTACCTATGGTTTTAGTATTGCAGCTGGCCACAGGAGGATAGCACTGGTCCAGGAAGCAGGCAGGGACTTGGTCAGCTACAGAAAACACATTGTCCAGGCAACAGACAGTGAATGCAATTGTCCAGGCAACAGGCAGGAAAACTGTCCATAGTACAGGCAGGGATATTGTCCATATACAGTCCAGGGTCAGTGCAGGCAGAGTTGTTGTCAACAGTGCCAAAATATTAGTCCTGGTAGTAGGACAGTGAACACAATTGTCCAGGCAACAGGCATGAATACTATAGTCAGTACAGGCAGCAGGCAAGGATACTGTCCATATACAGTTCAAGGTCAGTGCAGACAGAGATATTGTCAACAGTGCCATAATATTGGTCCTAGTAGCAGGCAGAAACATGGTCCATAATCCAGGTACCAGCAGAGGTGTGGTCAGTTCATCAGGCAGGCAGAGGTATGATGGCAATAAGTCCTACAGGTAGCAGGCAGAAGTAGGGCCTCGGTCAGGACAGAATGGGGACAGGGGTAGAGGCTTCTCCCACCCATCTCTTTGAAGCCTCAGAGTCTCCAGACCCTAATGTGGGAGAGAGAAAATAAAAACAATGTTTTCTTCTTCCAGAAAAAAACATTCTGGAGCCCCTCACATATGTGAGACCCCTGTGTTGTGTATCCCCCTACTCCAGTTGCAGGGTACAAGATCAGTCCAAGAGGCAGGCAAAAAATGTGGTCAAACAGTCCAAGGTCAGTTCCAGATCAGGCAGAAGTATGTACAAAATCAGTAGGCAGAAGCGTGGTCGAATAACAGTCCAGGGTCAGTTCCAGATCAGGCAGAAGTATGTACAAAATCGGTAGGCAGAAGCGTGGTCGAATAACAAGCCAGGGTCAGTTCCAGAGCAGGCAGTGGCATAAGGAGTGCGAACTTGAAAAAGGAACTGGGGAATCTATAATTGACTAGGGTGCGATAACGCTGGAAGCAGTCACCTATGCATAGACCTGTTTGGGAAGGGCACTGGGCACAATGATAAATGGTGTCTCTTCTAACTCCTCTACTAGAGCACACCCGGCATTTTTTCTGGCGTTTTTGGTTGGTCTGGGAGGTATTTTATCAGGGAAATGGCGCTCGGAGAGTCTACTACACACATCAGATCTAATATTTTCTGGTGGGCCATTGGGGTATAGAAGTGTGGTGATGATATCCTCCTGGTAGCCAAGGAATGGTTTGGGGTTTACGGTGGAATTGCGATATATGAGTATTATATAAGTATTGTATATGGCCAAATGAAAAAAATAGAGGGCAACTTTTTTATACCAGTGGTATGTTCTTCTGGTAGGTAAATTGGGTTCCAATATTTGATCATTTAGATCGACTCCTCCCATATACAAGTTGTAATCATGGATACAGATGGGTTTCTGTATTGGGCCATTTCTTCTGGGGATCTCTACCAGTGAATTGTTGTGTATAGATGATAACATATACACATCCGTTCTGTCCCTCCACTTCACAGCCAGAATTTCATCATTCCTCAGACTCGCCGTCTCTCCTTTTCCAAGCCTCATGTTGACAAGTCTTTGAGGAAAGCCCATCCGATTTTTTCTGGCTGTGCCACAAGCTGGTGTACTCTTCCTGTAGAGGTTCCGGAACAGGGGTAAACTGGTGTAAAAATTATACACATACAGGTGGTAGCCTTTGTCCAGGAGTGGGTAGATTAGTTGCCAAACAATTTTACAGCTTGCGCCTAAATATTCTGGGCAATTAGGGGGATTCAGCTGGGAGTCCTTCCCTTTGTATACTTTGAAGGCGTAAACGTACCCCGTGGTTCGGTTGCACAATTTGTAGACTTTTACCCCATAACGGGCCCTTTTACTGGGGATATATTGTTTCATTACCAGCCTGCCGCAAAATTTCACCAGGGATTCATCAATGCATATATGCTGGTCCGGGGTAAATAATTGGGGGAATATTTCTGAAGAATAATTTAGAATTGGGCGAATCTTATAAAGCCGGTCATAATTTGGGGCATTTTGGGGAGCACACTGGGTATTGTCGTTAAAATGTAGAAATCCCATGTCCCATGATCATGGAAAATCTTGTCCTGGGCATTATGGATGAGAAGACCGGCATGTGGTAGATGGGGCGGGTGGATCAGTAGGAGCGGAGTTCATTCTTTTTAAGTCCCATGCAGAACGTGAGGCCCAAAAAAGTTTTAAATTCTTCCACCGTTACGTCTCTCCGTCAAAGGGATGGGAATAATATGAGGTTGGGTTAGCCTGGATGAATTGGTGTGCATATAGTTTGCACTGGGCCACAATGGATCGCAGCATGTCCTCTGAAAAAAACAAATAAAAAAAAATGAATGGGAGAAAAATTTTCTGTGTCCACCTGGACTCCTGGTTGGGCAGTAAGAGGGGGAATCCTAGCTTCTCCTGAATTAGGAGGAAGCCACAAGGGGTGCTGGAGTGAGTAGGGAAAGCCAGCATGGGATCTAACCCTTTGGGGCTGAGGTACAGCGGTGCTGGTGGATGGCACTGGGGTGCTGGGGGATAGCGCAGCGGTGCTGGTGGATGGCACTGGGATGCTGGTGGATGGCACAGTGGTGCTGGTGGATGGTATTGCCTCTTCACCAACGTGCCTTCGCCTGGCATGCGGACAATATTCCTTGCCTGAGTCCAGCTCTGATTTGCTACTTGAGACCGGTTCGTAGGCCATATCAGACTCAGGCTCAGACTCAGAGGAACCTGCAGAAGAGAGCTCCCCGTTGCTCTCATCGGTCGCAAGGATATTGTAGGCCTCTTCAGCTGAAAAATATATTTTGCCATTGTTGCAGCACTAATTGCCACTGATGACACGTGTGGCACTTATGAGGTGATGGGCACGTATGGCACTGATGACACATGACACTGATGGGACTGATGTCAGGTGGCACTGATGACAGGTCAGGTGGTACTGATATGTGGCACTGATGACAGGTTAGATGGAACTGATATGTGGCACTGATGACAGGTCAGGTGGCACTGGTGACAAGTAACACTGATTGCACTGACAGGTGGCACTGACACGTGGCACTGATGACAGGTCAGGTGGCACAGATGACAGATGACAGGTCAGGTGGAACTTTATGACAGGTGGCACTGATGACACTTGATGGCACTGACAGGTGGCACTGACATGTGGCATTAACGCGTGGCACTGATGACAGGTCAGGTGGCACAGATGACAGGTCAGTTAGCACTTTATGACACGTGGCACTGATGACACTTGATGGCACTGACAGGTGGCACTGATGATATGTGGCACTGACAGGTGGCACTGACACATGACATTGACACGTGGCACTGATGACAGGTCAGGTGGCACTGACACATGGCACTAATGACAGGTCAGGTGACACAGATGACAGGTCAGGTGGAACTTTATGACACGTGGCACTGATGACACCTGATGGCACTGACAGGTGGCACCGACGTGTGGCACTGACACGTGGCACTGATGACAGGTCAGGTGGCACTGACACGTGGCACTGATGACAGGTCAGGTGACACTGACACGTGGCACTGATGACAGGTCAGGTGGCACTTCATGACACGTAGCACTGATGACACTTTGATGACACTGATAGGTGGCACTGATGATACGTGGCACTGACAGGTGGCACTGATGATATGTGGCACTGGCAGATGGCACTGATATGTGACACTGACATGTGGCACTGACTATATGTGGCACTGACATGTGGCACTGACAGGTGGCACTATGATGGGCAGTTTTTTGGCCCAGTATTAGGAAATCACTCACAGTAGCAGGGCAGCACAGATCGCTCTCTTTCTGCTCACACAGCGGTGTCTGTGTGAGGAGAGAAGGCAGGCAACGAGAGATGATCTCATATGTTTACATTTGAGATCATCTCTCGTTGGACCCGCCGGAACGTGGTAAACGGCCACTGTGATTGGCCGTTTACCACGATCTGTGATTGGCTGTGTCCAAGGGACACAGCGATCATAGATATTCCCGGCTGCGCGCCCGCGATTGTGGGCTGGGAGCGCGCAAAGGGAAATTGAGATCTGCGCTGTAGCCATCTTTCGGCTATAGCGCGGATCTGAAGGGGTTAAACACTTCTTTGGGTAATATAGTGCTGTAAAAAACCCCATTGGGCCAAATTTTTGTTGTTCAGCCTTAAATGTAGTTAGCAGGATGGACAATAAAATCCAGACTGATCTATAATGAGAAATAACACTTTTCTTCATATGCCAGAAGGCAGCATTAGCCAATAGCCATACAGCTAGCTATGAAAGGTCAACCAATATATAGAAGCAGACACTAAGGTGTTAAGTGCCATTTATATCAGAAGCACCAGCCTGCAGATATAAGCTGTAAAGAGTTAATCATATAGGTAAGTAGCAGTGTCCATTGACGCAGAGAAGAAAAGCACAATCCTCTCCTAGCACCAGGGACACAGAGGGTTAATTACCAGAGTCCATATTTCAGATAACAGAGTATAGGAGAAACAAAGTTACACTATGTTCAGTAGCTGGGTCCACTGCTGAAGCCACAATCCGACCGATCCTGATATCTCTCCATGGGCAGCTGGGGTCACAAAACGGGAGAAGACACTGACCCGCTATCTCTCTGCTCTCCCGTCCGTGTGGAGAGGAGGGGGAGGGGGGAGCTGTCGCCACATGCTTCTATGTGAGATGCTGCAGCCATCAACCCAAGCAGTGAATGGGCTGACTCAGGAGGAGGAGGGGACTTTTTTCGTGTGGGGGGGCGGCGCCACTCCCTGCAAAGTGCCGCCCTAGGCCCAGGCCTTGTTGGCCTAGATCAAGACACAGCACTGTCTCCTCCCGGCCAATCAGAAAGCGGGTGATGAGACCCGCCACCCAATTGGCTGAAAGGAGAGGCGATCCGATTGGCCAGCTAGGAGGAGGAGACGCACGGAGTGATTCAGGGAAGGAGGAGATGCAGGAGAAACCCAGAGCCACCACAACCTAGATGGGGTAAGTGCAGACCAGTGGGGGGTGGCTGTGGGTGATGGTTTGCTGCCCCCCCCCCCCAAAAAATGTATATGCTCCTCAGTGGTGGTTAGTGCTCAATATTTTGGGGCTGGCAGGTATTTTGGGGGCAGGTTTGCCCCCCCCCCCCCTCACACTATGCATTTGAGGGTTAAAACACGAGGCAACATTTTGCAGCCACCTGCCAACCACCCTCTGAAAGGAGGGAAAAAAAATATTTGATCTCCTGCTGATCCTGTATGTTTGCCGACTGACAAAGAAATGATCAGTCTAATAATGGTCAGTTTATTTTAACAGTGAGAGACAGCATAACAACAAAAAAATCCAGAAAAACGCATTTCAAAAAAGTTATAAATTGATTTGTATTTAAATGAGTGAAATAAGTAGTTGACCCCTTCACAAAACATGACTTAGTACTTGGTGGCAAAACTCTTGTTGGCAATCACAGAGATCAGACATTTCTTGTAGTTGCCCACCAGGTTTGCTCACATCTCAGGAAGAATTTTGTTGCACTCCTCTTTGCAGATCCTCTCCAAGCCATTAAGGTTTTGAGGCTGACGTTTGGTAACTCGAACCTTCAGCTCCCTCCACATATTTTCTATGGGTTTAAGGTCTGGAGACTGGCTAGGCCACTCCAGGACCTTAATGTGCTTCTTCTTGAGCCACTCCTTTGTTGCCTTGGCCGTGTGTTTTGGGTCATTGTCATGTGGAATACCCATTCATGACCCATTTTCAATGCCCTGACTGAGGGAAGGAGGTTCTCACCCAAGATTTGACAGTACATGGCCCTGTCCATCGTTCCTTTGATGCAGTGAAGTTGTCCTGTCCCCTTAGCAGTAAAACACCCCCAAAGCATAATGTTTCCACCTCCATGTTTGAAGGTGGGGATGGTGTTCTTTGGGTCATCGGCAGCATTCCTCTTCCTCCAAACACGGCGAGTTGAGTTGATGCCAAAGAGCTCGATTTTGGTCTCATCTGACCACAACACTTTCACCCAGTTCTCCTCTGAATCATTCAGATGTTCATTAGCAAACTTCAGATGGGCTGTACTGTGCTTTCTTGAGCAGGGGAACCTTGCGGGCGCTGCAGGATTTCAGTCCTTTGTGGCATAGTGTGTTACCAATTGTTTTCTTGGTGACTATGGTCCCAGCTGCCTTGAGATCATTGACAAGATTCTCCCGTGTAGTTCTGGGCTGATTCCTCACCGTTCTCATGATCATTGAAACTCCACGAGGTGAGATCTTGCATGGAGCCCCAAACTGATGGAGAGTGACAGTTATTTCATGTTTCTTCCAAACAATCGCACCAACTATTGTCACCCCCTAACTAAGCTGCTTGGCGATGGTCTTGTAGCCCATTCCAGCCTTGTGTAGGTCTACAATCTTGTCCCTGACATCCTTGGACAGCTCTTTGGTCTTGGCCATGGTGGAGAGATTGGAATCTGATTGGTTGATTGCTTCTGAGAACAGGCAGGGCTGGACTGAGACAAAAATGTGGCCCTGGACTTCATCTAGACCGGCCCACTTTAATTTTGCAAACACACACAAAAACAGTATATAAACTATACACAATTGCACAAAAAAAATCAGGCAAAAAAATTCCATTATTGGGCATAGCCACACCAGTGCCTATTAATCCAGCCTCACCAGTGCCCATTAATGCAGCCACACCAGTGCCCATTAATGCAGCCTCACCAGTGCCCATTAATGCAGCCTCACCAGTGCCCATTAATGCAGCCTCACCAGTGCCCATTAATGAAGCCTGATCAGTGCAGCCACACCAGTGCCCACTAATGCAGCCTGATCAATGCCCATTAATGCAGTGACACCAGTGCCCATTAATGCGCCACACCTGTGCCCATTAATGCAGCCTGATCAGTGCCCATTAATGCAGCCACACCAGTGCCCATGAATGCAGCCACACCAGTGCCCATCAGTGCAGTGCAGCCACACCAGTACCCATTAATGCAACCTCACCAGTGCCCATTAATGCAGCCTCACCAGTGCCTATTAATGCAGCCTGATCAGTGCCCATCAGTGAAGCCACACCAGTGCCCATTAATGCAGCCTGATCAGTGCCCATTAATGCAGCCACACCAGTGCCCATTAATGCAGCCACACCAGTGCCCATTTATGCAGCCACACCAGTACCCATTAATGCAGCCTCAACATAGCACATCAATACAGCCTCACCAGTGTCCATTAATGCAGCCTCACCAGTGCCCATTAATGCAGCCTGATCAGTGCCCATCAGTGCAGCCACGTCAGTGCCCATCAATGCAGCCTCACCAGTGCCCATTAATGCAGCCTCACCAATGCCCATGAATGCAGCCTGGTCAGTGCCCATCAGCGCAGCCACACCAGTACCCATTAATGCAGCCACATCAGTGCCCATCAGCGCAGCCACACCAGTGCCCATTAAGGCAGCCTGGCCAATGCCCATTAACGCAGCCTGATCAGTGCCCATCAATGTTAGTTCACACCCACCCCAGTTCCTGGTCTGAGCAGTTCTTCTGCCTAGGTGGTTCTGGCTGCAGGTGGTTCCTCTGGAGCTGGGGGCGAGGTGAGCGGGCGGGGACTCCTGTGCAGTTGTTTAGAAAGAAATCTTCTCCGGGCCCCCTGTGTTCAGCGGGGGCTGGGGGACAGAGCGCGGACTGTGTACTACTTTACGCTTAAGGCTAGGTTCACACTAGTCCGATTCTCGGACCGACATGAGGAGCACAAGTCACATTAAGTCACAAAAACAATTATTCCCTATGAGAGCCGTCTTAATTGCTCCGATTTGTGTACTATTTTTGTCCGACTTTGATCCTACTTCAGCCCATTGAAAAGCATTGAAGTCGGATCAAAGTCAGATCAGTGTCTTCACTGATCCAACTTTGGCATGCGACTTGTGCTCTGGGGATCATGAAGGGGAACTCCACGCCATATTTAAAAAAAAAAAACTGGCATGGGGTCCCCATCCAGGAGCATACCAGGCCCTTTGGTCTGGTATGGATTTTAAGGGGAACCCCCACGCCAAAAAACGGCGTGGGGTCCCCCTCCACAATCCATATCAGACCCTTATCCGAGCACGCAGCCCGAGAGGCCAGGAAAGGGGGTGGGGACGAGCGAGCGCCCCCCCTCCTGGACCATACCAGGCCGCGTGCCCTCAACATGGGGAGTATGGGTGCTTTGGGG
>BLSH010460263.1:1152275-1167153 GCA_018402905.1 Glandirana rugosa | reverse complement strand
CTGTCTCGCACCTGATAAAGGAGTGAAAGCCGAAAACCGTCTAATTTGGTCGCGTCGTGTAATGTGACCTCGACGGTCCTCGAGACGCCACCTAATTAGACGGATTCCGACCCAAGTGTGAATAGACTGTTTGCCTGGCTGTAACACTCGTGTTCAGCGTAATGTAGTGTTTTAGTTACAAAGGGATACTCTCGACAGAATTGACCAGGCTGTGTTCAGCCAGGCTGAAACTTTTTGGGCTCCACTAGTATAAGAACTGGATCATGACTGTTTACCCCTAGTTGACAGACTACAACTCCACCCCCTCTTAAACAAACCAAAGACATTGGTGATCACTAGAACCCAAATTCTCCCCCACCTCAACATCAGACAGTTGATCCCCATTTGTCAGTACTAGGTCAAGAATATGATCACCTCGGGTTTTTCAAAGTCGGACCGACTTGTGTCGGACCAGTTAAGACAGCTCTCATAGGGAAACATTGATTTTGTGATGTAATGCGACTTGTGCTCACAATGTCGGTCCGTTTGTCAGATAAGTGTGAACCCAGCCTTAGGCAGATTAATCCACCGCAGAGCTCCTGGCAGCTCCAGTGTAATGTGCTGCGCTGGTTTAATCTGCCAAAAGCCGAAAGTGAGGAAATAGTCCACGCTCTGTCCCCCAGCCCCTGCTAAACACAGGGGGCCCGGAGAAGATTTCTTTCTTAACAACTGCACAGCGGTCAGCGGGGGATTCATTTATTGCTGGACAGGGTATGGGAGTCCCTGCCCACTAACCTCTGCTCCGCTGTCACTAACCCAGCCCACTGAGCCATCGGCCCACCAGGAAGCTCCCGGTAGTCCAGTTTTTTGCTGTGCTTTCCACGTTTTTGCAGCGATTTTACTGTGATTTTGCCGCGATTTGCAGTTTTTTATTTTTTTGGGGAAAATGTTGTTGCCAGGCAGATTTAAAAAGCAAACCGCAAATCACAGCAAAATCGCGGTAAAAACGCTGTAAAAACGCAGCACTTGCATTTTTCTTGCATGCCCATTGAAGTCTATTGCATGCAAAACGCTGCTTTTTGCATGAAAAAAAGTCCCTGACCCTTCCCAAAAACGCAGAGGAACAAAAAAGCATTGATGTGAACATGTTCCATAGGAACCCATGTTAAAAAAATTCCCTGCATTTCTGCAAACTGCAAAATGCATCAAAAAATGTACTAGTGTGAGGCTCCTTTCACACTGAGGCGCTTTACAGATGCTATTTAGCTAAAAATAGCGTCTGTAAAGCGCCTCAAAAATCCACCCCAATCCACCCCAATGTGAAAGCTGTTCACACTGGGGCGGTACGCTTGCGGGACGTTACAAAAAGTCCTGCAAGCAGCATCTTTGGGGTGGTGGGGTGAGTGGTAATATACCGCTCCTTCACCACCCCTGCCCATTGAAAATGGGGCAGCACTTCCGAAGGCACTTTTAACCCCGTTTTAACCCCTTGTGAGGGGGGTTAAAAGCGCACCGCTCCCGCCGCCGTAGCACCGCTCTAACAGCGGTAAATCCTCGCTGTGACTAACGGGGATTTACCACTAATGCCCCGTACACACGATCCGAAAATCGGACGACAGATCGTCCATTTTTTTTTGCATGCTAATCTCAGATCGAATTGGAAGAATGTACTAAAGTCACGAAAATTCTCGTACGACAGAATAAAAAATCTGAAGTGATGTCATGTGTTGTAGTGTATTTGTATTGTATTGTCGGACGACAACTGTACTGATTAAAGGAAAATCGTACGATCGGGCACCATGCGATCAAAATTTTCATGCTTGTCCGATCAAATATTATCTGATGAACTGTCGTGATCGGCTCTCGTAAGCTGTGTACTAACGATCCGATTATCGTACGATCGCATCGTATGCGGTATTTTTCGTCCGATTTTTGGATCGTGTGTACGGGCCATTACACTCCACCGCCCCCAGTGTGAAAGTAGCCTTATGGCCCGTACACACGATCCGAAAATCGGACGAAAAATACCGCATACGATGCGATCGTACGATAATCGGATCGTTAGTACACAGCTTACGAGAGCCGATCACGACAGTTTATCAGATAATATTCGATCGGACAAGCATGAAAATTTTGATCGCATGGTGCCCGATCGTACGATTTTCCTTTAATCAGTACAGTTGTTGTCCGACAATACAATACAAATACACTACAACACATGCCATCACTTCAGATTTTTTATTCTGTCGTACGAGAATTTTCGTGACTTTAGTACATTCTTCCAATTCGATCTGAGATTAGCATGCAAAAAAAAATGGACGATCTGTCGTCCGATTTTCGGATCGTGTGTACGGGGCATTAGAGAGTGCTATCTCAGCTCGTTACCTCTATAGAAGACACCTGGGAGCCAGAAATCTTGCTGATTGATAGGGGATGAAATCACTAATTAAAATGCAAATCAATTTATAACTTTTTTAAAATGCGTTTTCTGGATATTTTTTTGGTATATAGGGGTTGATTTACTAAAGCTGGAGAGTGCAAAATCTGGTGCAGCTGTGCATGCTAGCCAATCAGCTTCTAACCTCAGCTTGTTCAATGAAGCTTTGACAATAAAACCTTGAAGCTGATTGGTTTCTGTGTGGAGCTGCACCAAATTTTGCACTTTCAAGCTTTAGTAAATCAACCCCATAGTGTCTATCACTGTTAAAATAAACCGACTATTTACATTATAGACTGATCGTTTTTTTGTCAGTGGGCAAACATACAAAATCAGCGGAGGATCAAATACTTTTTTCCCTCACTGTATTGAGGATTGCTTTTTTTGGGGGGACTTGGCCCGGCACCCATGTGAATGATGCAGAGAGACGCTCATAACCCCTCTGGAACTGTTTTTATTGATGGCTCAGTTGTGACTCTGTTATTTGTGCTCAGCTATATGCTGAATTGCATTATTTTATAGAGCCCCTGTCATTTTTTCTGACCATTTTTAAAATCTTTCATTCTTTCAAAACAAAGTTGTTGTTGATCATTTCAAAGGGTGGCTTAAAGTGCCTAAATTGGATGCAATACTTGACATTTATATTTTTAGTACTGAAAAGTGCACCTTTTGATCAGCCAGCATTTCGTAGCTCGGTGCTATTTTGATTTTTCAGAGCCACTTGTTGAAAAAAAACAGGCATTTCTGCCGAGTTTTGTCGGAGTTCGCACTTCCCAAGTGTAAATACATTTCAGATCTCGGAGTCAATCAGAACAAAATAGAGGACTATTGTTCTTTGCCGCACATTTATACAAGATGATTTTGAAAAAATAGAAGATAATGGAAGTGTCCATAGAAACCGGACCAGTTAAATTCCAACTATTATTTTTGTAGTTTGACCTGCAGCACGTACAATTTTAGACATTAAAGTGGTTCTAAAGGGTGAGGGTTTATTTTTTTTTTTACCTTAAAGCATTCTCTGCTGTAAAGTAAAAAACCTTCAGTATGCAGCCCCCCCACCAACACCCCTTATACTTAATGCGCTATGTACAGAGTGCTGAATTCAGGGGTGCCCTATGCACAGAGAGCAGAGTTCAGAGGTGCACTACGTACAGAGTGCAGAGTTCAGAGGTGCACTATGTACAGAGCGCAGAGTTCAGAGGTGCCCTATGTACAGAGCGCAGAGTTCAGACGTGCACTATGTACAGAGTGCAGAGTTCAGACGTGCACTATGTACAGAGTGCAGAGTTCAGACGTGCACTATGTACAGAGTGCAGAGTTCAGAGGTGCCCTATGTACAGAGCGCAGAGTTCAGACGTGCACTATGTACAGAGTGCAGAGTTCAGAGGTGCCCTATGTACAGAGCGCAGAGTTCAGAGGTGCACTATGTACAGAGTGCAGAGTTCAGAGGTGCACTATGTACAGAGTGCAGAGTTCAGAGGTGCACTATGTACAGAGTGCAGAGTTCAGAGGTGCACTACGTACAGAGTGCAGAGTTCAGAGGTGCACTACGTACAGAGTGCAGAGTTCGGGGGTTTGCTGTTTACAGAGTGAAGTGTTGAGGAGTGCACTATATACAGAGTGCAGGGTTTAGGGGTGTGTTCAGCTCTTTCACAGGCTATCCACATCTCACTTCCATTCCTCCTCGGCTCAGACCTCTATACCACTTTGTCCCTGCCGCCAGGGCCACCTTAATGCATTGACACCCCTGGGCCCTGCCCAGGGGCCCCAGGTGCCTGGGGAGCCCCATTATAATCTTGCAAAACATCATACTTGCCAACCATCCTGGATTTGCTGGGGCAGTCACACTTTTTACTAAGCTGTTCCAGGATGGCAGCGTTCCAGATCCTGTACAGTGCCCTCCTGATACCAGTATTGAGCCCTTCTGCTTTCCCCCTGTACTGTGCCCTTTGTGTTGATTGGTCTTTGATTTATGGCATGTTTTATTATTGTTTAAAATCAATTTTGTTAAAACTACTAATAAATATATGTTTATTTCTATCAACAATTTATACTTTAATTCCTGAGAGTAGGTGCGTACATTGGGGCAGGCTGGTAAGGGCCCCATAGTATTACCTTGCCCAGGGGCCCATAATGCTATTAGGACGGACCGGCCTGCCCCCACCTCTGCACACATCTCATCTCTCTCTCTCCTATTCCCTAAAAACTTCCTTGCATCTCACCTACCCAGCCCAGCTCTAGTAACTTTCAGAAGTGTACATGGCTTTGCCTCTCTCACATGGAGGGAGATCATTGGTCTGCCTTTGTGCACTCAGGCACAGATGGGGATACCAGTGCAGCTTACCACATGATGCCCCGTCCCAGACTCAACCTACATCTCCCTTGTCCCTGCCATGAGTGCAGGGCTGGCAGGGATCTGTGAGAGCTGCCAAGAGGAAAGCTGACCTTGTAAATATAGTAAGCATCTCTGTTTACAAGTGAGAGTGGTGAGGGAGGATCGGAGGGAGAGAGCTGTAAGTAGAGGAACAGAGTTCTGCCATGTTCCGGCTGAAAAAAGGGCCACATGAAGTCACCACTAGGTTCTCTGTGGTTTCTTCATTATTTACAGTTTCTTTGATGTTGGAGAGTATAGCTCTTGCCATACTTCCAATGCTGTACGCTATACTGTCATTTATCCAGCCTCCTCTCCCTTTATCCATTCACTATTAGGTCTTGTATTCTATGAACCATTTACAAAACGCAGGGCATTCTGTGAATGAACAAGAGGAGAGAAGGGTTGCTAAGCAACAAAGCAGCTTCTTTGTATGAGAGCCACAACTCTCATAAAGTAAATGTTTAGGGGTAGGTTGGGGGGAGGGATAGAGCAGGTAGTGGGGTGTTTTAGTGGGGAGGTATTTCAACCTCCCCTGAATGTCTCAAATTGACAGCTAGAAACTGCCGTTTAAAAAGGTCAATTTAGCCGCGCTTGCGTTCAGCCGTATTTAGCCGCGTTTGTGTCTAGAAGCGTTTTTTGTTTTTTTAAAAATGAAAAACGTATTTAAAGACTTCAGCCCCGGAAGGATTTCACACTTTAGGACCAGAGCCCTTTTTGCGATTCGGCGCTGCGTCGCTTTAACTGACAATTGCGCGGTCGTGTGACATTGTACCCAAACAAAATTTGCGTCCTTCTTTTCCCACAAATAGAGCTTTCTTTTGGTGGTATTTGATCACCGCTGCGTCATTTCTGATCGCCGCTATAAGCAAAACAAGAGCAACAATTTTGCAAAAAAACCCAAATTTCTTACTTTTTGCTAAAATACAAATCAAAAAAAAAATATAAAAAAACATTTTTTTCAACGGTTTTGCCCGATTTTATATTCTTCCTCATATTTGTGATTAAAAAAATCGCAATCGGCATTTATTGATTAGTTTGCGCAAAAGTTGCCGCGTTTACGGATGATGAGAATTCATTTTTGGGGTTTTAATTTTTTTTATTTTTTTTACAAGTAATGGCGGCGATCTGGACCATTGGCATTTATACAGCGATCAGTGCTATAAAAATGCACTGATTACTGTGTAAATGCCATTGGCAGTGAAGGGGTTAACCTGCAGAGGGCGCTCTAAGGGTTAACTGTGTTCCCTGGGCGTGTTCTAACTGTGTGTGGGCTGCCCTAGCAGGGGAAGGGGAGCGATCACAGCCCTTCCCCCTCTCACAGAACGGAGATCCGTGTTTACATTCATGGACCTCCGTTCTTTCACTTTGGGGGGGGGGCATCGCGGGTAGCCGGCGAAGATCGAGTCCACCGCACCCGCTCCCTGCCCCCCCCGGACACAGTGAGCAGCGAGCGCGCCTCCGGCGGCGCGCACGCTCACAGTGCTCGATCTCGCAGCCGCCGTCATATGACGGTGTTTTGCGTTATCGAACCACCTTGTCGCCGTCAACCTGCGGTCAGCAAGTGGTTAAACAAAACGTTTGTAGATACGAAATAACACATTTATGCGCATTTGCAAGCTGTTACAGGTATTTGGCGTTTCAAATGCCTCTGAACTTCGTCCTGAACGCATTTTTTTTTGCTTTCCAACAAATGCCGCTAAACTCAACTGCCTAGAAACTACTATAAACGACCCTGTGTACATGTACTGATAAGATAACATAAAGGAGAGTTCAGTGGCAGCTGAAAAAAACGCCCAACTGTCCCTAAACGTCCCTTTACCAGCAGCAATGTACATGAGGCCTTAAGGTAAAAAACATTTTGCATTTAGAACCACTTTAAGGAGCTGCAGCTGCTGCCGGGTCCTGCGCCAATATGTCTATCTGTGATGTCATCAGGAGGCTGCCCCGACTCTTCTGGGTTCTGGTGCAGCCTACTGATGACAGGTTGCTTGGTTAGTGAATGAGGTGACAAGGTGACGTGCACATCACATATCCCAGAAGACGCTGGGGCACTGGCATCTTTTGCCTAGGCGAATGATGGAGAATGGGGGAGTGGGCTGAAACCAAATTAAAAAAAAAAGGAATATGTGCAGTGGAGGTGGGATGCAGAGGAGGGATCGATTTTAGACAATAGGAAAAATGCCATAAATCAAAGATCAGCTGCGCATGTAGCTCTCAATGGCAAATGGCGGTCATGGTCAGGTTGGGCCTAACAGTGGAAGTGGCTAAAAGTGGGATGATTAAACAGAAACCGAGCCTATTCCTTGTATATGCACTACAAAGTCCTTGTACGCACATAATTATTGTGCCACAAGTGACAGCTTTAACTGCTTCCCGACCGCGCGCCGTCTTTTCACGGCGGCAGTCGGGGAGCCCTGCGCGAATCGCCGTAAATAAGCGGCGATTCGCATTTGGCCACCAGGGGGGCGCGCACGTGCGCCCCCGCCGCACTCCTGGGGAGTGTGCCCGCGGCTCGGGCGGACCCGATGTCCGCCGGCGAGCCGCGATGAGCGGCTACAGGGAAAAGAACGGGCGCAAACCAATCAATAAACGCCGATTGCAATTTTTTTTATCGCAAATATGAGGAATTATATAATTCGGCCAAAAACAGTGAAAAAAAATGTTTTTTTATATTTTTTTTTGGGATTTTAATTTTAGCAAAAAGTAAGAAATTTGGGTTTTTTTGCAAAATGGTCGCTCTTCTTTTGTTTATAGCGGTGATAAGAAATGACGCAGAGGCGATCAAATACCACCAAAAGAAAGCTCTATTTGTGGGGAAAAAAGGACGCAAATTTTGTTTGGGTACAACGTCGCACGACTGCGCAATTGTCAGTCAAAGCGACGCAGCGCCGAATCACAAAAAGTGCTCTGGTCCTAAAGCTGCAAAACCTTCCGGTTGGTAAGTGGTTAAAGAAGCGCATAAACCTCAGGACAAAGGATCATTTAAAAAAAAAAAGTATAACTAAAGGCAACATAAACATTTTAGTAAATCCTCATATAAATACCTGAAAGTTACACATGGTAATAAACATAATAACTGAAATGATTAGTTTCCTACCATATAGCTGCAATTGTGGTCTCTAATCCCCTATTCATTCCTTCTTTGCTGTATACTACTAGTGATGGTGGGAGGAGTTCTGCAGAGTTGGTATGTCATTTCCTTTCAGTGAATTAGCTTCTGTATCTCCCATAGGAAACTACATTTCCCAGAGTCCTCCTGCCTTCTATCATGCTCAGTCTATTTTACATAACACACACCCATCTGCCAATCAATAGCTGGGTGTGTGCTATGTAAAGCAGCACAAGTCAGTACAGGTTAGTTTGCACACAGATTTGTCTATTAATCTATGTGCTTTTCTCTGCCTGTTCTCCTCTGGTAATTGGTAAACTAACAGAAGAAAAGACAAGCTAGGAGCTGGCTGTATAGACAGAGCAGTGGGCGTGCAAAGGTGGGACATAGGTGGGAGTGGGCAGGGCTTCACAGGCCGATCATGGGTGGAGCCTCATCTGGGCTTCTGTGCAGAATGAAATGCCTGAGCTTTCCATGGACTATATGAGCACCTCCCCCCGTGATGTCAGGATGTTTCTTCAGAGAGACAGCATGCAAAAGGGGGCAACAGGCAATTAGAGAAACAGGAAGTAAAGTTGTCTCCTCATTAAGGGAAGTGAACATGAGATCAGGGGACAAAGTAGGTATCTCAAAATCCCTACTGCTTTTTGCAAAACAACCAGTGAGATGTCTAACAGACTTTATAGGTACAGTATCTCACAAAAGTGAGTACACCCCTCACATTTTTGTAAATATTTTATTATCTTTTCATGTGACTACACTGAAGAAATGGCACTTTGCTACAATGTAAAGTAGTGAGTGTACAGCTTGTATAGCAGTGCAAATTTGCTGTCCCCTCAATATAACTCAACACACAGCCATTAATGTCTAAATTGATGCCAACAGAAGTGAGTACACCCCTAAGTGAAAATGTCCAAATTGGGCCCAAAGTGTTAATATTTTGTGTGGCAACCATTATTTTCCAGCACTGTCTTAACCCTCTTGGGCATGGAGTTCACAAGAGCTTCACAGGTTGCCACTGGAGTCCTCTTCCACTCCTCCATGATGACATCACAGAGCTGGTGGATGTTAGAGACCTTGCGCTCCTCCACCTTCCATTTGAGGATGACCCACAGATGCTCAATAGGGTTTTGGTCTGGAGACATGCTTGGCCAGTCCATCACCTTTACCCTCAGCTTCTTTAACAAGGCAGTGGTCGTCTTGGAGGTGTGTTCGGGGTCGTTATCATGTTGGAATACTGACCTGTGGCCCAGTCTCTGAAGGGAGGGGTCATGCTCTGCTTTAGTATGTCACAGTACATGTTGGCATTCATGGTTCCCTCACTGTAGCTCCCCAGTGCCAGCAGCACTCATGCAGCCCCAGACCACGACACTCCCACCACCATGCTTGACTGTAGGCAATAAATACTTGTCTTTGTACTCCTCACCTGGTTGCTGCCACACACGCTTGACACCATCTGAACCAAATAAGTTTATCTTGGTCTCATCAGACCACAGGACATGGTTCCAGTAATCCATGTCCTTAGTCTGCTTGTCTTCAGAAAACTGTTTGCAGGCTTTCTTGTGCATCATCTTTAGAAGAGGCTTCCTTCTGGGACGACAGCCATGCAGACCAATTTGATGCAGTGTGCAGCATACAATCTGAGCACTGACAGGCTGACCCCCCACCCCTTCAACCTCTGCAGCAATGCTGGCAGTCACTCATACGTCTATTTCCCAAAGACAACCGCTGGATATGATGCTGAGCTCAACTTCTATGGTTGACCATGGCGAAGCCTTTTCTGAGTGAAGCCTGTCCTGTTAAACCGCTGTATGGTAATGGCCACTGTGCTGCAGCTCAGTTTCAGGGTCTTGGCAATCTTCTTATAGCCTAGGCCATCTTTATGTAGAGCAACAATTCTTTTTTTCAGATCCTCAGAGAGTTCTTTGCCATGAGGTGCCATGTTGAACTTCCAGTGACCAGTATGAGAGAGTGAGAGCAATAACACCAAATTTAACACACCTGCTCCCCTTTCACACCTGAGACCTTGTAACACTAATGAGTCACATGACATCGGGAGGGAAAATTGCTAATTGGGCCCAATTTGGACATTTTTACTTAGGGGTGTACTCACTTTTGTTGCCAGTGGTTTAGACATTAATGGCTGTGTGTTGAGTTATTTTGAGGGGGCACCAAATTTACACTGTTATACAAGCTGTATACTTACTACTTTACATTGTAGCAAAGTGTCATTTCTTCAGTGTTGTCACATGAAAAGATAGAATAAAATATTTACAAAAATGGGAGGGGTGAACTCACTTTTGTGAGATACTGTACATAACATATTGATTTTTTTTCATTTTGGCCATAGTTCTTCTTTAACATATGCTTTTCTGCACACAAAAAGATATAATTTTGCATGACTTAAAGAAGAACTTTATTAAAACCAGCCACTTTTGAAATAATGAACACTTTGGTCAGGCCTTTGTAATGTACAATATACACTCACCGGCCACTTTATTAAGTACAACTTTCTAGTACCGGGTTAAACTCCCTATTGCCTTCAGAACTGCCTTCATTCTTCATGGCATAGATTCAACAAGGTGTTGGAAACATTCCTCAGAGATTTTGGTCCATAGTGACATGATAGCATCACGTAGTGGCTGCAGATTTGTCACCTGCACATCCATGATGCAAATCTTCCATCAAATCCCAAAGGTGCTCTATTGGATGAGATGTGGGGAGTGTGGAGGACATTGGAGTGCAGGGACCTCATTGTCCAGTGGTGAGATGATTGGAGCTTTGTGACATGGTGCATTATCCTGCTGGAAGGAGCCATCAGAAGATGGAGACACTGCAGTCATAAAGGGATGGACATGGTCAGAAACAATACTCAGGTAGGCCGTGATGTTTAAATGATGCCCAATGGGTACTAAGGGGCACAAAGTGTGTCACAAAGATATCCCCCACACCATTACACCACCACCACCAGCCTGAACCAATGATACAAGGCAGGATGGATCCATGCTTTCATGTTGTTTCCACCAAATTCTAACCCCACCATCTGAATGTCAAGATGAAATTGGAACTCATCAGACCAGGCAACGTTTTTCCAATCTTCCATTGTCCAATTTTGGTGATCCTGTGCAAATTGTAGCCTCAGTTTCCTTAGCTGACAGGAGTGGCACTCGCTGTGGTCTTCTGCTGCCCATCTGCTTCAAGGTTCGATGTGTTGTGCGTTCAGAGATCGCATTCTGCATACCTTGGGTGTAACAAGTGGTTAGTTGAGTTATTGTTGCCTTTCTATCATCTGAAACCAGTCTGCCCATTCTCCTCTGACCCCTGACATCAACAAGGCATTTTCGTTCACACAACTGCCACTCACTGGAAATTTTCTCTCTTTTCGGACCATTCTCTGTAAACCTTAGAGATGGTTGTGCGTGAAAATCCCAGTAGATCCACAATTTTTGAAATACTGAGACCAACCCGTCTGGCACCAACAACCATGCCACGTTCAAAGTCACTTAAATTCCCTTTCTTCCCCATTCTGACACTCAGTTTGAACTTCAACAAGTTGTCTTCACCATGTCTAGATGCCTAAATGCATTGAGTTACTCCCATGTGATTGGCTGATTAGCAATTTGTGTTACCAAGCAATTGAACAGGTGTACCTAATAAAGTGACCGGTGAGTGTATGTGCAGGAGTCAGGAGTAAAGATGACTATAGAGTAATCATGTTTTTTTTGTAGTCAGCAGGCAAATTTTTTTAAAAAAAAAGGTATTCCTCCATCCAAGCCCACCACAGCAACCCCTAGTTCTGGCCCTGATGGGACCTCCATGCACCTGGGGCCCCTAGGCACTACCTATGCATTAAGATGGCCCTGGAGGAGCCAAGTAAGTGGAATGGGTGAAGATCTGCTCTAAGTTCACATCACCCGGAGGAATTAAGATTTATTGCTCTGAATTACTGCTCTTTATACTATAGCTTTTTGTATGTATTGTATGTCCGAATGGCCAAACTTATTATTAACGTTTCCAAGGAAATTATAGCAAATTCTGACGCTCCAGGTCAATTAAGGAGGTGTATCTGGTTGTCTGAGATTTCATCAGGGGCGTAACGATAGAGGTTGCAGGGGTTGCAATTGCAACCGGGCCCCATGGTCCAGGGGGCCCATGTGCCTCCCTTGTACACCTGAATAGGAGGGATGGTGGGGGTGGCATTTAGAGGACCCAATCTCCTCCATTTTCCTCTATCCAGTTTACTTGTCTTCTGCTGTTCCCAGGGCCCCTGTGTGCTTCCCTGGTCCCCCTGGGGCCTGCTGCAGAACTTGTGAAAGGGCCCCACTGCAGTACCATAATAAAGGGACCCACGATAGGCGTAAAGGGCCCCTGGATCAGTAGGAAGAGGAAAGGGCCCTGGCCAGGGGTCAGGGGGCCCTTCATAATTTCTTGCACCGGGGCCCTGAAGGTTCTAGTTACGCCTCTGGATTTCATGTGTAAAATGCACACTTTCCCTCACCTGTATATTAAACTGACTTTCCCTAATGATGGATTTTGTCATTTGTAATAATGAATGCATTACACCTGCCAATCTCTCTTTTTGCCCTTCCATTGCTCTGTGCCATGAGGAATGGATCTGGGCTCCGCTGTATAATTTATCTGCATTACACATAGTTCTAAATTGCTACTCAGCCTTAAAATAATATTGGCTTGTTATTTTTAGAATATGCTTGAAATGTTGCTATGAGTGGCTGCTGAAACCAGAGATTAGCAAGGCAAATGTGAATTCTATGTGGGACTGGCTTATTAGTTTTAATAGTTTTTAATAGTTTTTGACCCATCAAATGGCAGTTTTTATGAATACTTTTATGTAATATTGTGTAGAGTTGAGTATGTATGCAATGTAACAAATCCAGGGTTTTTCTGTGAAACTGCTGCATTATAATATCCTCAAACTGTCAATTGCTGGCCAAAGAGTCACGTGATCGTTCATCAACTGCCACCTATAATGTGAAGTAAATCTGAAAGCCAGGAGCTCTAATCTGGACATACCTCATTCACTGGGGAGCATAGACTTTTAAAGTGTGCTTACTGCAAGGAACATTAAGTATGTTACAGTGGTTGTAAACTCTTACATACACTATATGGCCAAAAGTATTGGGACCCTTGCTTTTACATGAACTTTAATGGCATCCCAGTCTTAGTCCGTAGGGTTCCATATAGAGTTGGCCCACCCTTTCCTGCTATAACAGCTTCAACTCCTCTGGGAAGGCTGTCCACAAGGTTTAGGAGTGTCTATGGGAATGTTTGACCATTCTTCCAGAAACACAGGTCAGGCACTGATGTGGACGAGAAGGCCTGGCTCGCAGTCTCCACTCTAATTCATCCCAAAGGTGTTCTATTGGGTTGAGGTCAGGACTCTGTGCAGGCCAGTCAAGTTCCTCCATCTCAAACTCGCTCATCCATGTCTTTATGGACCTTGCTTTGTGCAGTGGTGCGCAGTCATGTTGGAACAGGAATGTGCCATCCCCAAACTGTTCCCACAAAGTTGGGAGCATGAAATCATCCAAAATATCTTGGTATGCTGGCGTCTTAAGAGTTCCGTTCACTGGAACTAAGGGGCCAAGCCCAACCCCTGAAAAACAACCCCACACCATAATCCCCCCTCAACCAAATGATTTGGACCAGTGCACAAATCAAGGTCCATAAAGACATGGATGAGCGTGTGAGGGGTGGAGGAACTTGACTGGCCTGCACAGAGCCCTGACATCAACCCAATAGAACACCTTTGGGATGTTTGGATACAGCTTTGCATGACCTCACAATTGCCAGTTAAAGTAGAGCAGTGACGAGTAGCAAAAAATGGGGGGAAAATCTTCTGGCACTCAAATGGTTAATTAGATATTCATTGTAATATTGTTATTTTTGGCTGCAGGTTCTGCTTTATAGATTTGTTTAAATTCATTGTACCAGTACTTGATTCAACAGACAGCAATTCTTACACCATAAGTTGACACTGTATCAGTTTCCATGTGTCAATCACTCATGTAAACTGGTACTGAGTTTGCACATAATATTAAGATTGATGTCATCTTGATGAAGAGTGTAGCAAAGTCATAATATATGGGAAATCTAGTCAATATTGTTAGTCTACCTTTACTTCTAATTTTACAAAACAAGCAAATGTGAGCAATATAGCCTCATCTTTGAACATTCACTTTTGCGGATTTCGCCCAGCGATTCAATCACAAGCTAAGTATTAACTGATCCCTGATAGTGACATGCAGGATAAAACCATAGGAAATGTGAACAGAAAGTAACTGAGATGAGGGAATTGAACAAGTGCTGGAAAAGAGAAGCTTGAGCACATTTATATTCTGCACGAGTTAATGTAATGTTCAAATAATCCATAGTCTTATATCTCTAGATGTGAAAGAGAATTTCAGTGAACATTATTGAAACTAGTACAGTCAAGGTTGAGTAGGCCATAGGCGTGCGCACAGGGTGTGCCAGGTGTGCCTGGGCACACCCTAAAAACCCTGTGCAGGGCAGATTCCCCTTGCTGCTTGGCTGCAAAGAAAGGGACAGGGGAATCTCTGTCCTCAGTCCCCTTTTCTGTCACAAAGTGAGACATCAGGGGTCTGTTTAGATCCCTGATATTTCACCAAAGCCCCCCAATGGGGCTCCAAAAAAAAAACTGTAAACAACCATAACAGAAAATTATTGTAAAAAAAAAAAAAAAATTTGTAAAAAATAAAATTGTAAAAAAGTAATAATAAAAAAAATATAAAAAATAAACTACTGACACCAACTTCTACCCTACTAACATCATCCACTGCTCTACCGAAACTGTCCATTGCCCTACTGCTATATATATATATAAATATATGTATATGTATATATGTGTATATATATATATATATATATATGTGTGTGTGTATATATATATATGTATATATATGTATATATATATATATATATATATATATATGTGTGTGTG
>BLSH010460263.1:1121513-1132154 GCA_018402905.1 Glandirana rugosa | reverse complement strand
TTCACTACGTATAGTATTTATAGAGTATATTTGTTACATCCCTATACACAATATACATCAGATACCTGTATATTGGGATGTAACAAATATACTCTATAAGTACCACACAAATTAAAAAATAACAAGAAATGTTCAATTGGGACTTCTTCCCATTCGAAAAGGGGTCTTTGTGAAACCGTAATAAACTACAAGAATTTTAGGTATATTTTAGGTAGATTGTATATGATATAGTGAAGTAACGAAATACTCTATAATTACTAAACAAACTGAAAAATAATAAAAAGCAATGAAGTGATATAGTATATGTTAGATGGATTTTATATGGATTTTAAGAACATCAAATAATGCCAAAGTGTTTCTGGGGAAAAGCTTACCCTTCTTCAGGGTTAACTTGTAAAGAACAATAAAAAATTAAACACACCATGAATATCTCATATAAACAATGTAGGGTTATATGTCCATAGACTACATATAACACATATCCCTACATTGTTTATATGAGATATTTATGATATGCATCACTTTTATTGTTCTTTTGTAAGTTAGACCTGAAGAAGGGGAAGGCTTTTCTTCCAAAGTGGAATGGTCGCTGAGGAATAGCTAGTACAAAATGCATAATACCTAAAGGTCTTTTTGAAACATTTATTGGTTGAGAGCATCAAACACAGACCAAACTTCATCGGGGAAAACCTACACCTTCGTAAGGGCTAAATGTGCAGACAAGTTGGAGAGTTTATTAGAGTTATCCAAAGATAAGAATTACAGAAATTACCAGTATACAGATAACATATGCCAAAGGCAACATACAAATCTTTTGTAAGAACATTGAGGGCATCTGAAAAAGAAAGTACAATTGTCATTTAGAACTGTAGGGGACTACAGGAACTGTAGGGCGGAACTCCAACTTTATCCTCTGAGATACTAAAATGTAACTAGAAAAAACCCAGTTTCCAACAAAAAACCTGAATCTGAAGTATCCATGGGGTAGAGCAGGGGTGTCGAACTCCATTTCATTGAGGGCCACATTAGCCATATGGTTGCCCTAAAAGGGCCAGTTGTATCTGGGGTGCGATACGTAGAAAGTGCTGGGTTCAAGAGTACATTCTGTACAGAGTGCAGAACCGAGGTTTATGCTATGTACAGAGTACAGGGTTCAGGAGTGCATTACATACAAAGTTCAGGGGTGTGCTGTGTACAGAATGCAGGGTTTAGGGGTGCGCTATGCACAATGTGCAACACCAACCCCCTCACCGAAGCATCCTTGCATCTCTCTCCTACCTTGCCTGGCTCTAGTACCTCCCTTTGTAGGTGGCTTTATCTCACCTTGCAGGGAACTGAAGCTGAGGGTGAAAGTTGGAGGTGGCAAAATGGAGTTCTGCCACATTCTGGCTGCAAAACTGGGTGCGAGGGCCACATGACAAGGCCTGGAGGGCCGCATTCGGCCCGCGGGCCTTGTGTTTGACATATGTGGGTTAGAGTAACCTCATGAAGCAAGAGAAATATATGGAAAAGGATAGGAAAGTCAAGATAGGAGAATGAATCATACAGAGCAGGGAGATTTCAGACATTGGGGGGCATGAGAAAGCTAAGGAAAATGTTGTGGGTTACAAAGACTTTTGTATGTATTTGGTCCAGGGTTCCCAGACCAATTCGAATTTTTGGGTAGAGTCCTAAAGAATGTTCACTGTCTTTTGTTGGACCATTATCCAAGATATCTTTTGTTTTGCTGTGGCAAAGGATACAGTTGGCAACTTCCAAGCTCGGGCACTGATGAGCTTAGCACCTAAAAGTAAAGAATGGGTGAGTATCTGAATATTTTTTGAATCTCCATCTGGCCTTCTATTCAATAAGGTGAACTGAGGTGTTTTGGGAATAGCAAGGCCAGTGATTTTGTGCAGCAAATGAAAAACCTTGTTCTACAAGTCTTATATGAGAGGGCAAATCCACCATGTGTGACACTTAAATGCATTTTTGAAACAATTATTGGTTGAGAGCATGATATACAGCCAACATGTTTCGAGGGCGGCAGGTGGCAAAAATAGGTGGTTGATCTACATTTTACAAACCCCCCCACTCGGCCATACAGGTCATACACATGCCGTGTCTGCAATGCATTGTGGCAAAATGTAACCCCCCTGTTGGTTTTGGTGGGCAATGATAATTGTGGAAGACATCTTATTCAAGTATATGGGTCCACACCGCAACGGCCCCATGCCTATCTAAGTTCTTTGTGATCTTTGGTGGTCCAATTCCATAGAATCCCTCATCCTTACAAGTAGGGAGGATGGATACTTCCAGTGCAGGATTAAATGTGATTGGTGGCTGTGGGGAACCTTGGAATACACGTTTTTTTTAGATTCATACTTACCTAGGTGTCCCCCAGTGCCTCTAACACTGAGAGCCAACGATCGCTCAGTCCTCACAGCTTCGAGAGCAGAGAGCTGGTGACTGTTAGTCAGCGGCTCTCTGCTCTGCCCCCTCCTCGCTCACTGGAGCGCTGGGCTGCAGAGGGGGCAGGAGCGGCCAGCTCAGGCTCTCACCGGCTCGCTGAGAGGCTGAGCTGGATGCCTTTCCAGGGATCTGGCCGGATCTCAAATCTATGGTCGTGATGATGCGTGGGCTTTTACCAACTCTGTGATGACAGCAGAGAGCGGACTTCAGCCCGCTCTCTGCTGAAATCTGGTCACAGGAATGCGAAACGAACTGCACTTCTGTGATCCATAGGAGAAGTACAGCCATTCGAGCTTTGGCTATACTTCTCCTTTAATGTAACGGGCTTCCGGTATATGAGAGACAACAAGTAATTTGCAGTGGGTGTTTTTGGGAACAACACTCCTTCATTACAAACAAGGTTTCCAGATTACCCACCAATAGGTAGGTTGGACTGGTCCTACAGCTAAATGAAAACTGAGCAGATATTATCAGTATGAATTTTAAAGTGGAAGGAAAGACTAATACTATCTATTTTTAAGGATGTCCCCCCCCCCTCCCCTCTTCCTACGTATCCTGCTTTACCTGTATAAAAAGTGTGTACTTACCTATTTTTATTCCGCTATGGCCCAGTCGCATGATCGTGCATCTTCAGTTTTTCTGTGTCAGCGAGTGGCTGCTGCAAAGGAGAGGAGAGCATGTAAGCGTAGGGGTGATGGCACAGTTCCTGAAGTTCCCAGCCATTGTAAAATGCTCCCTGAGCTGGAGCTGCAGATTAAAAAAGGATAAGTATACAGATCTTTTTTTAACAGGTTAGACAATATAGGTATGGCACTTTAAAGAAGGGTTATACTCAAGAAGCCCATAGATGAGTCAAATTTTTAGTCCAACCGGCGAGTTGAACGGAAAAAAAAATGACCCGATACCCCCATCCACACATTCGAGGTGGATGGGGGAGTCCTCTCCACTAGGCTATTGTATTCTGACTTCTGTACAAACACAGTGCCCATACATGGATCAAAAATCGTTAGTCAATGCTGATGAACTTCAATCCATGTATACCCGGCTTTAGACTTTTCTTCCACTGTAAGGCTTAATTTTCCATTATGACTGCATACTGTTAACCGACTGAACTTTATTTAACTAAAATTGAAAAGAAGAAGCAATAAAGAAAAATGACTTCTTAGCAGCTAATCCCTTTTTACAACCACTCTTAAATTTTCACTACATGCACTAATAAAAATGCAGACTTAGGGTCAACAAGCAGAGTACCTGACCACTATACCTGTAAAATACTACTTTAAAAAAGCACTGCACATTAACAATATAACATGAATTGCACTTTAATCTGATGGTTTGTAATATATGAAATCAAATTAGCTATTGTGAGAGTGAGAGCCCCTGTCTCTGGGAAAATGAGTGTAAAATGGACACAGAACTCTCAAAGAGGCAGTTTGAGAAGTTCCAGCAGAAAGTTTCTGAGCAGAGAAAACAATGTTTTAAGTTTTCTATGGATTTTGTAAGTCTGGATTGGGACTTGAAACTTGAAGACTTCAAATAGCATTGGGAGGGATGGAGTCTTCAGTCTTGTGTCCGGGCTTTGCAGAAGTTCTGCAGGTTGTGTGTGTGTCCAGGCAGAGGCGTAACTAGAACCTTCAGGGCCCCGGTGCAAGAAATTATGAAGGGCCCCCCTGACCCCCGGCCAGGGCCCTTCCCTCTTCTCGCTGATCCTGGGGCCCTTTACTCCCATCGCGGGTCCCTTTATTACGATTCCGCAGCGGCACCCTTTCACAAGTTCTGCAGTGGGCCCCCTTACTCCCATCTTCGGGCTTCCCCATGGTGCCAGGGCTCAGTCGCAATTGCAACCTTTGCAATCCTGATAGTTCACTCACTGGTGACAGTAGTTTTTAATTTTTATTTTAATGTTATTATTTTTTTTACCATTTAATTTGATTTCTTTTACAATTTTATTTTTATTATTTTTTACAATTTATTTTAGGAGCTCTGTTGTGGGGCTTTGATGAGATATCAGGGCTCTAAACAAACCTCAGCTCTCAATCTCCATCTGTGTAACCTTAGCTGCACACAATGAATGGACAGGAATAGTTGAGTACCGAGCCTCCCATTCATTCAGAAATGGAAGTATAGTAAAAACAGTTTAATGTGCTTCAGTTATGAATGAACCAATTGGTTCCAATCGCTAACTCTGTCCATTCAGAAAAGGAAGGAGCCGGTAAATGACAAATTTACTGACCCATTCCCATCTCTCCATCATGACACATCTTCTACTGCAGCTGACAGGAGAGTGGAGGGGGGAAGACAGCAGCTCTGTGGGGGGGGGGGGGGGGGTGGTCAGGGAAGCACACAGGGACCCTGGAAAAAGCAGATGACAAGTAAACTGGATAGGAGGGAAATGGAGGAGATTGGTTTCTCTAAATGCCGCCCCCGCCATCCCTCCTGTCCAGGTGTACCAGGGAGGCACACGGCCACCTGGAGCATGGAGCCTTGTTGCAATTGCAACCCCTATGGTTACGCACCTGTGTCCAGGTGCCAGGGCCGCCATTAGTGGGGTACAGGCAGTACTGCTGTAACGGGTAAAGAGCCTGAGTGTCTCAAGGGGCCCGGCACCTGGTTGCCCGCCTTTACCTAGAGACAACAAGCCAGGGCTGGTCCTCCTCTCCTGCATCTAATCTCCTCGCCGCCATCAAATTTCTCCCTCTAATATAAGCTTATGGCCACTTCAATGATCAAAAGCTTATATCAGAATTGTTCAGCAGACTCTGCTGAACAATTCTATAACTGATCAACGGATTACACCCTAAAAATGATTCCCCCTCCATGCCACCCCTTCCCTGTCCCCTGCCTCTCCACCTTCCACCTATAACTGCTCCCTCTCCTTTCCTATCCCCTTCACCCCCCTTCTCCCCAACCAGAACTGATCCCCCCATCGGACCCCACCTCAAACCAGATCCTTACAGCTACCATTATTAGCTGGCATCCCTCCTCTGCCGCTTCCGCCGGTTTCAGGTGCGTCATGGGGCTTGGGGGGGATCCAGATGCGCCTCCCCACCACTCAGATTACCCCCCATACTGGCTCCTGCACCCCCATCAATTTACGCTCCAAGCAGCATCCCTCCTTCCCCTCCCACAGCCTACAGCTGCTGCCTGTGTTCACTGGCGAGCTGTCAGGCTGGGCATCGCAGCGAGAGGAGGGGGGGAACGGCACGGATGGAGGTGAAGTTGGGGCTTGGTATACATATGTTTACCAATCCCCCATGTAGCACAGTGGGCGTAAGCAGCGATCACTAAGATTGCTGCTATATGTCGCACTGACAGCTGATAAGAGTAAACCGCGAGTGTTACTATGTATCAGCCTGCCATTTTATCAATGATTGAGAAATTCCTCATTCATTGAAGTAAAGTGCTGCAGAGAAAAGGGACTATCTTCAGTCCCTTTCTCTGTCTCAAAATAAGAGATATGGGGGTCTGTTTAGACCTCTGATATCTCACCAAAGACCTAATTGGGGAATGTTGGTGGTCAGGCCCAGGCCTGAATCTGTGTAAGGGGCCCCAAAATTTCTGATGGCTGCCCTGTCAGGTGCACCCACTCATTATAAGGCAGATCTGAGCATAGCTCAGGGGAGGTGGAGTAGGAGTTGGAGCAGTTGCTGCAGCCAGGAGGAAAATGTATTCCTGTTTAAGAACCAAATCAATATCCTTGAGACGGCACTCCATGTGGGAGAGGTTCCAGGTCAGTGGACAGAGAGTTGGGCCAGCTGGGAAAGTCTGGGGGATTATAGCTGAGACAACTGGAAGAGAGAGTCCTGAGGACCAGAGGGGACTGTGAGTCTTGGAGGAGTGTGAAAGCTTGAAGTGTCAGGAGAGCCCCTTCCTAGAGGCCAGGAGTAGGCTTGCACAGCATTATACTGCGACCAAGGCTGAGTGAGCTTTGAAAGCCAGATGGCTTGGCATTTTTCATTTGCTGTATTTCTGCTGGAGAAGAACCCCTGTGTGTGCAATCGATGTGTATGAACTTTGTTATATTTAGTAAAAGTGGGCTACCACGCCCTAAACCCAAAGTTCCTCTTGGCTGTGAACTCACTGAAAAATGCATCTACCACTGAGCTAAACACCCCCAATATCACACTGTGTATATATTAATACTACTGAAAAGGGGCATCCTGGATCTCAAAGCTCTGAATGTCTTTATTGGAGTCAAGAAATTCAGCATGAAATCCACCAGTTCTATCTTTGCCTTCCTTCACCAGTGAGAATTTGTGGCTGCTGTAGACGTCAACAACATGAACTTACTTGCATGTCCTCAACTTATCTTCCCAGTCCCTACTAACTTTTCCTTAATTTTGCTGTACTTGCACCTCAGATGTTCACCAAGATGCTAGTCCCCATATTAGTCCTATTGGTCTCTTGTGGCATCCCCATTGTGTGATACTTAGAGGTCCTTTGGTTGAGGGACATTTCGACACAGGCTCTTTCAGATAATATGGCATTAACTGATTAGACATTACAGCAGTTAAGTTGTATTCAAAACCTTTCAAAATCGGTGCTGAAACTGACTGATCATTTTTAGCATCTGAGTCTAGTCCTGGACACAGCTGAGGCCAAATTTTTCTTCCACAGAAGAACCTTACAACTCTTTGATCTTAGATTTAGACTCCTCTGTCCAGAAGTCCTCTGAATCTCCACTTTTATATGACAATCATGGGTCTGATGGTAGTTTAATTTGAGACAGTCCCATGTGCTCAGTTTCATTCCAGATTTCTACAACCCAAAATTATCTCAGTGTAGGGCAACTCAAAAAAGTCCTGGGACAGACTGACTTGTTTGCAAATGAGGTCCAGGCTTGTTGACTCAAAACTCTTAGTGGCTCTGGAAGTTCTTTCCTTTCTAATCCTGACCCTTCCTTTCCTGATCAATGTCCTGGCATGTCTGGCAACTTGGCTTTCTTTGCAGCATCCTGCTGACAGGTTCATCGAATCCAGATTCAATCAGACAACGCCACAGTGATAACATACAGCCACCATCAGAGTGGAGCTGGAAGTCTTGCAATGGCAAGAGAGGTAGCTCTGATACTGTCCTGAGTAGAACATGTTCCGATCTTGTCCACTCTGTACATTCCCCAAGTGTAGACATTTGGCAGAGAGCCTTCCTCAGCAACAAAAATGCCAAGGACTTACCTAAAGTAGTTTTTGTCTTTCACCTCAACCAGAACATTGTTCTTCCATCCCCCCGTCCGGCTCCTGTTCACCAAAAGGAAATTTCTTTCCATTGTCTATATGTGGTTTAGACTGTAAAAGTCTGTATCTCAGCCACTGCTACTTCAGAATGACTTATTTCCTTTTTTAAATCTTGGATGGACTTGGTAAGGGTACCCCAGATTCTCATTCAACCATTTCTAGTTTGCTCAGACTTCAGCCAAGCCTATGGTTTCAAGGATTAGATTCTACCGTTTCCTGTCCAAGTGCACTCTCCTGGATTTTTGAGTGCTCTTTGGGCTTTTCTTCATCAAGCAACTGTTTCCCAGATTTACAAGGCTGCCACCTTCTTCTGGTCACATGTTCTTTAAGTTCTACCAGGTGGACATTGCGAACTCATCTGATGCCAGCTACCGTTATAAGGTCCTTCAGGTGGCTCTTTCAGCTGCAGGCAGTCCCATTTCTCTGCTTTTGGGCGTGAAAGACTTTCTATGTCCCCAGGACACAAGAGAGAAAGAAAATATGACCTTTCTGTAAAATCTTTTTCTTGGAATCCATTGAGGGACACAGGTTCCACCGCTCTGCATTTATGATCATGCTCTTGGTACTGCTTTGCTACAAAACTGAAGCATGCCAGTAGTAGGAGGGATTATCCTAGGCTGGCACTGTGAGGCAGTTTTCAAACTTTTAGGCTCAGTATAAGCTTAAGGTGAAAAACTCTGTGTCCCAAGAAAAGGTTTTTACTGTGGGTACCGACGTCTAATTTTGCTCTATTTTAACACCAATATTGATAGTAATCAAAAGAAATATTATTTTAACCACTTCCTTACTGGGCACTTAAACCCCCCTCCTGCCCAGACCAATTTTAGGCTTTCAGCGATGTTGCATTTTGAATGAGAATTGCGCGGTCGTGCGACGTTGTACCCAAACAACATTTTTATCATTTTTTTCCCACAAATAGAGCTTTCTTTTGGTGGTATTTGATCCCCTCTGCGTTTTTTATTTTTTGCGCTATAAACAAAGAGCGATGATTTTGAAAAAAGAACAATATTTTTTACTTTTTTGCTATAATAAATATCCCAAAAAAAATATAAAAAAGAAAATGATTCATCAGTTTTGGCCGATATATATTCTTCTACATATTTTTGGTAAAAAAAAAAAATCGCAATCGGCGTATTTTGATTGGTTTGCGCAAAAGCAATTGCGTCTACAAACTATGGGAATAGATTTATGGCTTTTTTTTTTTTTTATTAGTAATGGCGGCGATCTGTGATTTTTAGCGGTACTGCGATATTGCAGCGGACATGTCAGATGTTTTTGACACATTTTTGGGACCATTGACATTTATTCAGCGATCAGAAATTTAAATGTCCACTGATTACTGTATAAATGTCATTGGCAGCGAAGGGGTTAACCTGCAGGGGGCAGTGAAGGGGTTAACGGTGTTCCCTGGGTGTGTTCTAACTGTGGGGGGGGATGGGTTGGCAGGGACATGACAGATCTAACTGATCCCAGTGACAGGGATCAGTAGATCTGTTATGTCCCCTTCACAGAACGAAGAACCGCTGTGTTTACATTGGCGGTTCCCCGTTCTGAGGCTGCTACAAGTGATCTGTGGGTCTCGGGCGGACATTGAGTCTGCCCTACCCGCGGGCACGCCCATGCAGCGTGCGGCAGCCGCGAGAGCGCACCGCCTCAGGCAGCGAGTGCGCGCGGGGAGCGCGCACGAGGCAGGACGTCCTCCCGGATTTTCAGAGCCGCGCTGTAGCCGTCTTTCGGCTATAGCGCGGTTCTGTACTGGTTAAAGTATTGGGCAAACTCTTTGTAAGCTAGGAAGGAGCCTACTTTATTTCAGCTGTGGTGGTGCCAGTGTCATAAGACAACTCTTTCAGATTCTAAAGAGTAATATATTCCTTTTTCAGAGGAGAATGGCAAAGTTAGTGAAAACAAATCTTTTATATTGTGCCTCAGACATAATAAAGTCTTCATGTTCCTCGGGCTCTTTCAATATAGTATTTTTACAACAAGCAACTGAATGTGAAAACGCCTTCGATTCAGATTTAATAACCGGATCATGTTCAGTCATATAAAACTTTGACAAAATGTTTCTTTTCAGCTTAGAAGGACAGATGTCGGTATGAAGTAAATTTTACTCAAAATTTCAGTTAAAAAGGTCTTTATAAAAAAATCTAGGCATATTATTTAGTGATTAAAATAGAACTTTATTCATATATGCGTTGCTTTGAGAAGAAAAAGGCAGCATGTTTTCCCACTAGGTCTTCATTGATGACCTTGAGCCCAGTAGGGAAATCTCCCCCCACCTCTAGGCTGACATGACAATCCAAGCTGTAGTCTGCATTATACATTTTAATTATTCTGAGAGACAGGAGTCAAGGGGTTCAACTCACAGTAGCGACTTGGCTGTCACAGCAGGACCAATTGCAGAGGGGTTAACCTCTGCTGAACTCATAGACAGAAAACATAGGATGGAGGGTGGATTCCTTGGCTGCTATGGATTGCTGCGCTCTGCTTAAAGACGAACATCACCTATTCCCATGCTTTTTTTTTTTATCCCGTCTTACCTTTTTTGCATGGTTATCTTCAAAAGACATACTCCAGCTTTGTCCGCTGCTCCAATGCCATACTCAAGGTCCCATGTCTCCATCTTTCCTTCCTACATCTACAAGAGCTGCCTGTCTCTTCCAGCAGTGTTGCCAACCTCCAGTAGCATTATTTACTGGCAAAACAGAAAATTTAGTGGCGGAGCACATTTTTTACTGGCAACTTGAAAAATAATAGAACTCCATTTAAAAATGAAGACAACTGATATTTAAACACAACATGAAAACACTGACAATGCCCATATCAAGTAATTTGCCGGCTTTACACTTAAAAAGTCAGCACAGCATGACAAGTGATCAGACCCTGATATTTATAGACAGTTGTAAAAATCACTGATTTTTACAAACTGTCAGCCTTATCCACTACAAGCAGAAAT
>BLSH010460263.1:1080594-1111518 GCA_018402905.1 Glandirana rugosa | reverse complement strand
GACGAAATCTGACACTCTGAGTCTCATCTACGATTATATTAGTCGAGTTTGGTCGGACTATGACCCCAGAGGATGAAATCAGACAAATAATTCCAACAATACGCAAATAACATTCATATAGAGAGGGTAACACACGTAGGATCCACACGTAAGAGTAACAATTAACTCAGTGGATTACAAAGACAGACAGACGAGTCTACACTAATTATAACACTGGTGAAATGGAAAAATGGTTTGGTAAAACCCTACAATACACAAATACGAATATTAATCACAACTCGCTTGGGCCTGACATTGCAAGCCCAGGCATGGCTTGAAAGCCCACAGGCACCGTGCCTGGACCCGAACGATTTTTGAAATGTCCGGGTCCGGGTCCGTGCCACGGACACCCGAAAGTTCGGTACGGACCCGAACGTTACAGTCCGGGTTCGCTCAACACTAATTATAAGCATAAACACATAACATCCCAAAATGGTTTGGTAAAAAGGTAAAGTGGTCACAATATTAATCACATCTGAGCAGACAGACAGAAACATTAGGTGACTCAATTAACAATGAGAATGCACACCTAGGATGCACACAATGGGAGAGATATACTTACAATAAACGCATAACAACCTTAATAAACAGACTAAAGTAGGAGACCCCAGTATCAGGCTGGTTTGAGCTGATTATATTAGCATCTACTCTGAGTCTCACAGTCTAAAGCAGTGATTGCTGGTTTGGGCACAAAGGGCCCAAATCTGTATCCAGGGCCTAGAATCCTAGAGTCTGTGTGTTTCAGGGAGACAATCCCGAATCCAAATCAAGACCACTCCAAGGGTCCTCCGGGCACACACCTCCCATGAATAGAGCCCCCTCAAAAGCCAGGGCTCAGTAGGCAAGAGGCTACCCTGCAATACCCTCCAAAAGCCCCTGTCCTGTTTGGGTCTGTCACACCAGGTATGACACATACATACTAACACGGGTTCAAGCTGGACCAATGTAACTGCATAAAAATGCATACCTTAATTTCAGCTTTAAATTCTAACAAATGTGTTATCTCTATAAACATCCTGCAGTTCATAGATCCGTTATACAGGGAGTCCCAATTATTTGGTGTATTATAAAATAATAAAGTATTCATGAGAATCATTTTTCGTCTATGTTTAATATTTATAGTTCACAAACATTAACAGGTTAACAGATGACTATCCTTTTATCTTTCTCCAGCATGTTAGAACTGTTGTAGGTCAGTATATATCAATAATTGATCAATCCAAAAAACATAAATGTATGATTCTGCTGTAGAATTTTAATCCAACTGATTGTTCCTTGTTCTTCTTATATTAGTGCTGAAGTACATTAACACTTGAATTATGACACCTTAGGTCTATTTTGCCAAGTTTACAGATTTTTATGGCAAACTTCCCTAGCACAGTTATGGGAAACAGAGGTATTGGAGAAAATATTAGACGGAAGCATTGGCTTAATGCTAGGATCTTGCAAAATGTTAATCTTTTCTTAAAGGGAACCTTCACCCTAAAGGTGATGTTGTGCCACCCTGCCTCCTTCCAAATCAAAATTTCTTTATTTAAGCAAAGTACTTTTTTTTTGTGCTGCTTTCTCGCCTAGATGAGAAGTTCTCCCCCCTCCCTGCACGTGCGTGGATGTTACACATGGCTCAGCACGTGCGCTAGCCTTCCAGGCCATCTTTGCACGTGCAGGGTTTCCCACACATACACAAGCCGTCCCTGTCTATGCGCGTGTGTGGAAAATCACCTGCATGTGCGCATATGTGCTGACAGGCTCTGCCAGGAATCAAAAGCATGTGCCATTATGGTAACGCCCGAGGGTGGCAGAACAACAAAGGAAGATGGACTACATTTCCACTTTAAAACTTAGGCCTCATGCACACAAGGCGTTTGCTTTGTTCTTCCATCTCCCCCACATTCTAGCGTGGGGGAGAAGAGGCTGCAGGAACCAGTCTAGATACAGGGAGGAGTGAAGAATGGGGTAAGTAAATCTTCTTTTTTTTGATTCCGTAGACCAGTGGTCTCGAAACTGTGGCTCATGGGCTAGATGTGGCTGTTTGCTTGCCCTTATCCAGCTCTTGGGTCATTATTCCTCCCACTGAAATGAGGCACTATTATTCCCACTGACACTGATGATGGGGTGCATATTCCTTCCAGTGACAACAAGAATAGAGCATTATTCCTACTATTGATACCAACAATAGGGCACCATTTTTCCCATTGACACTAATGACAGGGGGAACCATTTCTCTCACTAATAACATTTATGGGGCACTATTCCTTCATCAACTGACTGCAGGCGATATGTATTTTTTTTTTTTTTCTGTCAATGACCACTAAGTCTGAAGGACAATAATGTGGCCCTTTGTTTAGAAAGGTTGGAGACCCCTGCCTTAGACCGAAATGAGTGATTAACTCTTGCAGTGCAGGCAGAGCTGCTCTGCAAAGGATATTTTTTTTAGGTACCCAGAGTTGGGCTTTAACCACTTGACCTCTAGAAGGTTTTACTCTCTTCATGACCAGTGCATTTTTTGCTATTCAGCACTGCGCTACTTTAACCACTTGCTGACCAGCCACCATCATTATACGGCGGCAGGTCGGCCCTCCTGCACGAATGCTGTATCACAGGTGCGGTTGCAGGGTGGGAGCTGCGTGAGCGTGCCCGTGGGTCGGGCGGACTCGATGTCTGTAAATGTAAACAACGGATCTCCATTCTGACAGGGGAAATGACAGAGATCTACTGTTCCCAGTCTTCGGGAACAGTGATCTCTGTCATGTCCCTGCCAGCCCACCCTCCCTACAGTTAGAACACACCTAGGGAACACAGTTAACCCCTTTAATCATCCCTAGTGTTTAACCCCTTCCCTGCCAGTGTCATTTTTACATCATGTCCCAGAAGGCTGTGGGGAAAAGAGGGTTGGGGGGCGACTTCCAGATCAGTTTGCCATGCCACTGTCAAAATCTGGTACCCGCACCCTTTTGGGAGAAGCTCAGTTTTAATATCTGCAATAAATATTTTTGTATTAAATAAACCATGTTATTTTATTCAAGTGTAGCACCCAATAGTGAATAGGTGATTTTGTGATAGATTTTTGCTAGGAGAGGCAAATTTAGTCAGGCCTGACTGTTGTGCAGGCCTGAATGTTTTGATCTGGGCAGGGGAGTGGCTCAGGGAGAGCTGGAGACTGGAAGGAACACCCCTTGGTTACTCCTCCCCTTTGGGTCCAAAAGGTTCTGGAAAAGGGGGATGGATGAAAAGTTGTGACTTTCCGAGGTATGTTAAGGAGCCCTGACCAATCCCCAACCTGGATTGACAGGGGGCAGGCCTCATTAAATACTGTGATCTGCTCAGCTGAGGGGAGGAGAGTGTCGGGTGGAAGAGTGGAGATGTAGCAGAGTTTGCTGAGGCCTCACCTGGGAGCCCCCAGTCTGGGGGGGTTACCTTCAGGCCTGGTGGCTTGGGTGAAGCCAGGAGTGGAGAGAGATCCTTAATCAGCACAAGGGAGCAGGAGATCAACAGAGAGGCTAGAGGAAAGGCTCTTTGAAGGATCCACTGGTGTCGGTGAGTGACAGACCCTGGGAGCTGGAGAAGAGGACTGGAGCAGGCTGGGAGGAGACAGTGGACAGTCTGTGGAAGGTGAAGGAGCCAGTAAGGGGAGCAGTGTCACTGGACAGTGAGGTAGGCCGGAGTGGCCTGGAAGAGGATGGGCTGGGAACAGTAGTCCATTTAGACCCAGCTAGCACATTTGTACTTAGCTACTCTATGAGGGCCCATGGCCTTATACTATGAGGGCCCGTGGCCCTTGCCTGTAACGAGCGGGCCGGAGGTCCTGCTGACAAAGAAGAGCAGGCCTCACCATGTGCTAACTAGGGTGGAGGAATATGTAATGGAGGCCTGATAAACTTCCCTTCAGGCCTAACAGTGAAGAAACAAATATTACGCAGGAAAGAAGTGAAGAAGTGTAACGGTCAGTAAGTGTCAATGCTGGAGGAAGAAGGAGTGTATATACGGCAGCGTATATAGCATGGTCCTGTATCTTTGATCTTTGGGCATCCCACAGTTGTCCCTAACCCTATCCAAGTTTATTTCCTCAATAAAACAACAAAAACAAAGTAATGGCCTGTTCAGTGACTCCGGATGCAAGGAAAATTGTGTGATTGAGGGCAGAGTGACAGGTGGACCACATCTACCAGCCACCCCTAAGGGGGCCATTGGCTACACAAGGTATATGGAACTTCCTAAACCGTGGTCATAATTTATGTTGGCATTGGTGTAGGGACATATTGGTGATATCTGGCCCGGTTTGTAGGCATACCTGTGCCACTATTACCATTCCACTATATCAGTTCTGCAGTTGGAAAATAAAATACGTGTATTTCTTTTGTTGCAGATAGATGAATAGGAATCTATAAAAACGTCAGAAATTCTTCTGGCCTTGTATGTACTTGTTCAGCCATGGCAGACATCAGTACGCTTCTTGAAAGAGGTGGGCATGAAGCGCAATCTTTTACTCCTTTGTGCTTTTATGTACAGTGAGTTCACTTGTTAGCTAGACCTGCCTGGCACTGCTACTGATACAGACAGCAGGGTTATACCAGTCCACTTCTATCATCAATTGAAGACAGAGATATCCTATACTCTAAATAATGAAAGTATTACTTGATGAAAAATATAATATTTTTCAAATTTAAAAAAAAAAAAAGTGGAAAGTGGGCAAACTAAGCATCAGCCTTGAGTATCGGCTCGGAAGCTGTTCAAGCCAGAGAATCGAATGGTAGAAATAAAATTCATTATAAAAACATTTAGGCCTGGCCAGATTTTACCTCTAATGGAAGTGTCAAGGTTCTGGATACATCCTCAAATCCTCAAACCTTAAAAACCTGCTTCAGTACAGACCTTTCAATGCCAAGGACATTTCAATGCTAAGTGCATAGAAGATTCCTTTGGAGATACTTTTAAGTACTTTTCTTGTCCAGGTCTCTCTACATGGGTTGACAAGGCCTGCTAAAGTATGCTGTTAAAAACAATATGTTGATGCTTACCGATCCCTAAATGTGGTGCCTGCATTCATTTTTAGTGTTTTTTACTTTATTTTTACCTCGTGATCCGGCCAGTAACACACATTCTGTCTCAGGGTGACTCCACTCTGGATGAACAAGCAATGGAGACACCTTTGGACAGCAAAAATGTTAACCTGGGGAGGGGGTAGTGTAAGATGGACTAGCAGATTTGGATGGACTTGACTAACAAATTAAAACAGCACCATATAACAGATTTTGGACAGTTACAGCAAAGTTTGTTTTTTTCCTTTTGGGATAAAGGTTTTACATAAATGGATAAAAGCTGATTATTCTAAGCATCCCTGTCAGTATTAAATGGTTTGTCTTAACCATCTAACTGCCATGTTTGCTGGACAGCTTGGTCTGTTAAAGGAAATAATAGGTCAAAGAATATGTACACCTACAACATTTCATATTCCTGATTAACATAGAGGCTATTGGAGCTGCAGTTCCAGGCCCTTACCTCAAGATAGGCCCCTGCCAGTGAGTCATTAATCCTGTTTAGGTTATGTAAATCGCGGGTGGCAGGCACTATTGTTATGTAAATAACGGCCGGCATGTGCTATTGTTATGTAAACCACGGACGGCACACTGCAAAGTAAGTGTGTTTTGTGCAAACATCTTCTAGATGAAAAAATGACAGCAGCAAGAATGAATGATCACCATAATAAAGATATGAGCAAAAAAAAATCATGACATCTGAACATCTTCCAGCAAATTTTAAGTGCATTCCTCCCTTACTATATTAGCAAGCTTTGTACATATTGTTTTACCTTTAGGAAGAAGGATGCAGACTCCCCATACGTACAGGGAGAATACAATTACTCTGTATGTATTCTGTTCACACCAGTAGTGTAAAAATGCAGCATGTCTACATTTTTATTGCAGCACAATGCACATCACGATAGCACGTAAAGTGCAATGAATTGTCTTTCATTCATTTTGACTAGATTTCAAAAAAGGAAAAATTAAACAATGCAAAGCATTTCACCAATTGCACATAACAGAGGGCATGCATCAAATGGACCATAACGCAGACCCACTGGTGTGAACAGACCCCAAGTGCTTGCAGCTGTGTCAAAGACAAAGTTCCTCCTTCCCAATGAATTGATTGTCTTTATAGCAAGTGGAAGGCAGGCCAGGCATTACTTTTTTTTTTCATTCAACCAGCGCGTTGAATGAAAAAAAAATGATTCCCCCATCAACACAATCACTCCTGCTGTGCTTTTATATTCTGTTGGCAGGGAGCCTCCCCTGCCATCAAAATACAATGATCAGTGCTGCCGGCTATAGCTGGCGGCACTGGTCATTTGGGAAAAACTTGACAGGCTGGTTGCACACAAGACGATCGATAGATCCATTTGTGTACAACAAGCTAGCCTGTACAGTGTACATGAATTGAAATTCACCCAGTCCCTGCTGAACTGGCCAAATTTCGATCCATGTACGGCCGGCTTTAACAAAACTCCACCCAACCATAGCTATATACCGTATACCATAGCTAACCAAAGAAGAGGGGAGTCACAGGGCAATGGGCTGAGGGGACCCTGTCATACTGTATGGGGTCCCATGACTGTTGAAGGCTGCCTGCTGCAATATCAGTCCCTGCACTGTGCAGCTAAATTGTGGAAGAAGGAGGACAATGTGCCCAAAGACATTTTAGCAAGCTCCCTGACAAAGGTGTGCTGACAGCAGTTGTGATATCAGTTTAGCAGCTTTCAGCACAGTGTCACTGGCTCTCCAGAAATGAAACCACAACATACACCCACTGAACCCTTTCCTGCACTTTAGCCACAGTGCAGGTAGTGATATCACAGCAGGTGGGACAACAGCAAGCTCTACCACTGGTCAGTGCTATCCAGAAGCACTAATTACTGCAGGAGAGGGTAGTGGATTTGCTGGAATTCTCTGTGAAAAGTGGGATCAGCAGCCCTGGATCTGGAGGAGGAGCTCCTTGAATGAGGAATCTGCTGAGCAAAACATCTCTGGAGGAAGCTAGTGGTAACATTGTAAAATATACCTCTGGGGGAAGCTAGTGGTGACATTGTAAAATATACCTCTGGGGGAAGCTAGTGGTAACATTGTAAATTATACCTCTGAAGGAAGCTAGTGGTAACATTGTAAAATATATATCTGAAGGAAGCTAGTGGTAACATTGGATAATATACCTCTGGAAGAAGTTAGTGGTAATATTGTAAAATATACTTCTGGAGGAAGCTAGTGGTAACATTGTAAAATATACCTCTGGAAGAAGTTAGTGGTAACATTGTAAAATATACCTCTGGAGGAAGCTAGTGGTAACATTGTAAAATATACCTCTGGAAGAAGTTAGTGGTAACATTGTAAAATATACTTCTGGAGGAAGCTAGTGGTAACATTGTAAAATACACTTTTGGAGGAAGCTAGTGGTAAAATATATCTCTGGAGGAAGCTAGTGGTAACATTGTAAAATATACTTCTGGAGGAAGCTAGTGGTAACATTGTAAAATATACTTTTGGAGGAAGCTAGTGGTAAAATATATCTCTGGAGGAAGCTAGTGGTAACATTGTAAAATATATCTCTGGAGGAAGCTAGTGGTAACATTGTAATATATACCTCTGATGGAAGCTAGTGGTAACATTGTGAAATATACCTCTGGGGGAAGCTAGTGGTAACATTGTGAAATATACCTCTGAAGGAAGCTAGTGGTAACATTGTAAAATATACCTCTGAAGGAAGCTAGTGGTAACATTGTAAAATATACCTCTGGAGGAAGTTAGTGGTAACATTGTAAAATATACTTCTGGAGGAAGCTAGTGGTAACATTGTAAAATATATCTCTGGAGGAAGCTATTGGTAAGATTGTAAAATATACTTCTGGAGGATGCTAGTGGTAACATTGTAAAATATACCTCTGAAGGAAGCTAGTGGTAAGATTGTAAAATATATCTCTGGAGGAAGCTAGTGGTAAGATTGTAAAATATACCTCTGGAGGATGCTAGTGGTAACATTGTAAAATATATCTCTGGAGGAAGCTAGTGGTAACATTGTAAAATATATCTCTGGAGGAAGCCAGTGGTAACATTGTAAAATATACCTCTGAAGGAAGCTAGTGGTAACATTGTAAAATATACCTCTGGAGGAAGTTAGTGGTAAGATTGTAAAATATATCTCTGGAGGAAGCTAGTGGTAAGATTGTAAAATATACCTCTGGGGGAAGCTAGTGGTAACATTATAAAATATATCTCTGGAGGAAGCTAGTGGTAACATTGTAAAATATACCTCTGGAGGAAGTTAGTGGTAACATTGTAAAATATACCTCTGGGGGAAGCTAGTGGTAACATTGTAAAATATACCTCTGGAGGAAGCTAGTGGTAACATTGTAAAATATACCTCTGGAGGAAGTTAGTGGTAACATTATAAAATATACCTCTGGGGGAAGCTAGTGGTAACATTATAAAATATACCTCTGGGGGAAGCTAGTGGTAACATTGTAAAATATACCTCTGGAGGAAGCTAGTGGTGACATTGTAAAATATACCTCTGGAGGAAGCTAGTGGTAACATTATAAAATATACCTCTGGAGGAAGCCAGTGGTAACATTGTAAAATATACCTCTGGGGGAAGCCAGTGGTAACATTGTAAAATATACCTCTGGAGGAAGCTAGTGGTAACATTGTAAAATATACCTCTGGGGGAAGCCAGTGGTAACATTGTAAAATATACCTCTGGAGGAAGCTATTGGTAAGATTGTAAAATATACCTCTGGAGGAAGTTAAAATATACGCCTGAAGCCCACCCAGTTGTGTGATGATAATGAATGAATATTATCAGGTTTCTGGTTAAGTGCCATGGGTCACCGGGGGGGGGGGGGGGGGTGCTTGTTTTCCTCTCATCCCCCCAAAAAAGCCCACTAGCCGCCACTGCTATACAGCCAATCACAACCACCAATAGGCAGGAATAATAGCATAGCATCCCTACTGGACGCTGATAAGGACAGATACTTCACTTGATCTTAGCCAAACGTCCGATAAGCAATCAGCATGTCCATGCATGGATAGAAACTTGTCCGGTCCCTGCAGAACCGGCCGCACATCGATCCGAGTATGGCCGGCTTTACACTCCAGGGACTGTAAGGGGCTGATAAAAGGTCAGATTAAGGTACTTACAGTGTTTGCATTTAAATATGTCATTTAATTATGTATTGATGACTACAGAGCTGCATTCGTTTGTTTCTTCTAGAGTTCAGCTTTCAGGTTAGCCGAAAAGCAAAACTTTTTAATTTTGTACAGCAAAAGTTTAAAATTACGGATTCATTATTTTAAGATTTGTAGGTCAAAAGGGTGTTGAATTCAGAACAAAGAAGATTTCCATATGAACTCTGGTAGATTTACTTTGCTATTAGGCAGAGCGATTCTCTCATCTGCTGCTGATCTGTGAGTCTCAGGAGACTCATCCACTCGTTGACTGAGCATTATGGGGTATTAGAGAAACCAAAGCTTTGTTCATTCATGATCTTTACATAGAACAACATAGAACTAAAAAAATGAATTTGGTTTTGCTATTAAGGAGCTATTGTGAAAGTATTACCTGAGATGGTCAAGTAAACTCTGAATTCCAGTTTCTCATATTTTTTCCATTCTATTAGCATTTTGATCTGAGAATCAGTACTGTTGGACCTAGAGGAAGGGCCAAATCCCTGTCCTGAAAAATTAGTGGTTAGTGCAAATTAAAAGTAACGGTATAAAATGGCAAAGCATGTTATCCATAGTGATAGTTTACCTCTGTAAGTGCACAGCACAGCAACAATAAATCAATATTGTTTTAGTTAAAACAGAACTAAACTCTCTCAATCAACATTAACTATTTCTAATCCTTAAGCTGCTAACATTCATAAATAGATGGAAGATATATTACGCTTACTTGTTTTAACCCTTTTTGTATCTGTAGGACTATATCAATTTATCCAGAGCTTTTTCTCTTCAAAGACTAGGTTCAGGAACCCAACAACACACTACCACCAAACTTGCATTGAATGGTGGGTGTGGCCAAATTGGGAGGGTCTTAAAAGGCCAATAAAATACAGGACTGCATTATGTGTGGAGTTCAGGGATGCACAGAGTGCAGAGTTGAGGTGTGTTCTACATATATAGTGCAGAGTTGAGGTGTGCGCTACATATCGAGTGCAGTTTTCAGGGGTGCACTACATATTGAGTGCAGGGTTCAGGGGTGCTCTATGTACAGAGTGCAGAGTTCAGGGGTGTGCTATGTATAGAGTGCAGGGTTCAGGGGTGCTCTATGTACAGAGTGCAGAGTTCAGGGGTGTGCTATGTACAGAGTGCAGGGTTTAGGGGTGCTCTATGTACAGAGTGCAGAGTTCAAAGGTGTGCTATGTACAGAGTGCAGGGTTTAGGGGTGTGCTATGCACAGTGTGCAGGGTTCAAAAAAAAATATCTTCATATTACACCTACCCAGCCTGGCTCTAGTACCTCCCAGCAGTGTAGACAGCTCTGCCTCTCTCTCACTTGCAAGGAGATCATTGGTTGGCATCTGTGCACCAGGGCACAGAGGGGGATCACAGTGCTGCTTACCATGTGATGCCCCATCCCACAGTGTACCTGCAACTGCATCTCCCTTGTCCCCGCTATGAGTGCGACCGAGAGGAAAGCTGTCCTTGTAAACACAGAAGGTTTCGGAGGTGGAGGAATAGAGTTCCACCACATTCCATGTGAAAAAAGAGCCCTGGGTGTGAGGACCACATGAAATGACCTGGTGGGCTGTATTCAGCCAACGGGCCTTGTGTTTGACATATGTGATCTACGGCATACCTTGACTTCTGTCCCAGAAGCCCTTTCTGCAATTGCCCAGTGCTGTAGGTTGAGAATGGAGTATAACTGATGGCAGCTGTCTGTAGTTCTACAGTCAGCACATGCCCACACAAAGGGGTGACAACCCTGCTGCATTAGAAGGCAGTAGCAATGCAAAAGAAAGCTGGCACACTGGAACTGCAGTATTCGAATTTTCTTTTATTCCATTTGGTCCATCTACAGGAATAGGCTTACATGTGACACGGTAGGTAGAGCGGTGTATATCACCTGGAATTAGAAGGCAGTAGGGTTGATTTACTTAGAGAATGGACTGATTATATAGCAAATTGAATGTTAACTTTGGAAAGTATGTTCACTTCTGCAAATTGAAGGTTCTCTTACCTTACTAAATAAAGTGACTCTATTTTTACTTCAATTATCTGATTATGTGCAAGGGAAAATCCTTTTTTTTCTTTTTTAAATTTCCTTATACAATATTGGGTATTCAGCATGAGCAATGAGCTAAAGCTACAAGAATGAACAATATTAGTAAATGAATACACTGAGTGAAGGTTTACACACTACACCGGAGATAACAGTCCTAGGATTACCAGGCTTAATCAATTTTCCTATCGCACTCCTTCCTGGCAAGAAAGGCTCTCATGTAATAGGGTGCTGCAACGAAATCCAGCTGGGTCCTGGAGATTGTTCATCATGCAAGTGTATATATTCATCAGCACACCATGGATCCTTGTCCAAAATGTTCTTTTATTGAGAAGATCACATCACAGAAAACTGCAACGTTTCGGAGCCGCGCAGGGCCCCTTCATCAGGCATGTGACATGCCTGATGAAGGGGCCCTGCACGGCTCCGAAACGTTGCAGTTTTCTGTGATGTGATCTTCTCAATAAAAGAAAATTTTGGACAAGGATCCATGGTGTGTGATGGATATATACACTTCTAGGATTACCAGGTACATTTTAGAGATTCAATTCCCAACTTTTCAAAACACTACCGCCAACTCTTTGGACAGTAACTCAATGAACTTTCACACCAAACTTTTATCTAGGTCTGTACCAGGGGCCTCCACACATTTTAAACTAAGGGCCAGTCTACTCTCCTTCATACTCCTTCAGGGGCCAAACTGTGGCCAATGGGAGTAAAAATAATTGCACCGTGTCAGTAGACGGAGGAATAGTGCCCCATTGTTGGAATCGGTGGAAGGAGTAGTGCTGAATTATAGGTGTCAGTAGGAAGAATAGTGCCCCATTGTTGGGGCATATAAAGAATAGTGTTCCATTATTGGTGTCAGTAGAAGAAATAGTAAACCATTGTTGGTGTCAGTGGGAATAATTGTACCTCTTTGCTTGTGTCAGTGGGAAGAGCAGTGCCCCATTTTTGGTATCAGTGGGAAGAAAGTGCCCCATTGCTGGTGACAGTGGTAACAACAGTGTTCCATTGCTGTGATCAGTATTAGAATTAGTGCAACATTGTTGATTGTAGTGGGATGAATGGTGTCCTATAGTGTCAGTGGGAAGAATAGTGCCCCATTGTTTGTGCCAGTGGTAGAAATAGTGTTCCATCGTTTATATCAGTGGGGAGAATAGTGCAACACTCTTGGTGTCAGTGGAAGGAATAGTGCCCCAAGGGCTGGGTAAAAGCAAGAAAAGGGCCACATCTGGCCTGTGGGCTGCAGTTTGATGATCACTGGGCTATGTGTTGCTAATGTAATGGGTGCTTGCCATCCAAGCCTCTAAGCTCCATACTTCTTGTAATCTCTTCTATCCTCCAGCTCTTTGTTCCTCAAGAGGACAAGTAGAATATATAGCCAAAGAACACAGGAGATTACAAGGTGTCTGGTGCTCAAAGGCTTGGGTATTAAATACCAATTACATTAGTACATTAACGTGATTGTAAACCTTCTGCCTTTTTTTAATAAAAAACACAAACCCGTCTATACTTACAATACCTGCTCTGTGCAATGGTTTTGCACTGATCAGTCCCGATCCTCTTCTTCAGGGGTCCCCCGCCAGCCCTCCAAGCCCCTCCTCTTCAATGGGTGCCCCCACGTAAAGCCGCTTTCTCTGGGGGCATCCATGCAGGCTCGCTCCCGAGTCCCGCTGCTGCTCTCGTGTCACAGCTCTTGATTGACAGCGGCGGGTGCCAATGGCCCCTGCCACTATCAATTTATCCAATAAGGAAAGCGATAGTGGCTGGAGCTGCTGCACTCATGCACATCACTGGATCAGAGTCAGGTAAGAAAAAAGGAGGGGGGTCTGGGGGGGAGCTGCAGCACAGAAGGTTTCTTTACCTTAATGCATAGAAGGTGAAAAACCTTGAGACTTTACAAACACTTTAAATCTGCATGGGGAATGCATGATTTTTTAGGTTCATATATACTTTGGGGTACTTATAAAAAAAAAATAGCTAGAATGACAAACAAGCATTCACCCAGCCTTCAGAAATTCTCACTGTATTTAGCCTAACACCTTTATTTTCTTTGATCATCGGTTCCATCTACACAGAGGCGTAACTAAAACCTTCAGGGCGCCGGCACAAGAAATTATGAAGGGCCCCCTGACCCCTGGCCAGGGCCCTTCCCTCTTCCCACTGATCCTGGGGCCCTTTACTCCTATCACAGGTCCCTTTATTATGGTCCTGCAGCGGGCTCCCTTACTGCCATCTTCAGGCCTCCCCATGGTGGTGAAATGCCAGGGCCCTGTCACAATTGCAACCTTTGCAATCCTGATAGTTTCTTCACTGGTGTCAGTAGTTTTTAATTTTCATTTTAATTTTTTTTTATTTATTAAATAAATTTATTTTTTTTACCGTTTCATTTTATTACTTTTACAATTTTATTTTTACAATTTTTTTAGGAGCTCTGTTGGGGGGCTTTGATGAGATATCAGGGGTCTAAATAAACCTCAGCTCTCACTTTCCATCTGTGTAGCCTCAGCTGCACAGAATGAATGGACAGGAATAGCTGTGCACTGAGCCTCCCATTCATTCAGAAACGGAAGTATAGTAAAAACAGTTTACTATGCTTCAGTTATGCATGAACCAATTGGTACCAATCACTGAGTCTGTTCATTCAGAAAAGGAAGGAGTTGGTAGATGACAAATTTACCGACCGTTCCCATCTCTCCATCATGACACCTCTTCTACAGCAGCTGGCAGGAGAGAGGAGGGGGGAAGACAGCAGCTCTATGGGGGGACCAGGGAAGCACACAGGGACCCTGGGAACAGCAATAGACAAGTAAACTGGATACAGGAAAATGGAGGAGATTGGGTCTTCTAAATGTCGCCCCCACTATCCCTCCTATTCAGGTGTACAAGGGAGGCACACGGGCCCCCTGGAGCATGGGGCCCGGTTGCAATTGCAACCCCTGCAACCCCTATCGTTACACCCCTGCATCTATAGCATTATTCTGAAATATCCCAGTCCGGAAGATCCCAGGTTATGAGAACTAGATGGTGCAGATGATCATAGGAAATAAACATATTAGGCAAACAATGGTGAGAACTGGTAACAGCTGGGCGATTGCTTGTGACATTCGTTCTGAGGAACAGCAGAAGACAAGTAAACTGGATAGAGGAAAATGGAGGAGATTGGGTCTTCTAAATGTAGTGCCCACCATCCCTCCTATTCAGGTGTAAAAGGGAGGCACACGGGCCCCCTGGAGCATGGGGCTCGGTTGCAATTGCAACCCCTATCGTTACACCCCTGCATCTACAGTATTATTCTGAAATATCCCAGTCCTGAAGATACAAGGTTTTGAGAACTAGATGGTGCAGATGATCATAGGAAATAAACATGTTAGGAAAATGGTGAGAACTGGTAACAGTAGGGTTGCCACATCATCCCTTTAATCCGGGACACATATGAATTAGACAAGTTCTGAGGCCAATTTAATGCAGATGAGGCACCAAGTGAGTTTAATTACCAACTTAATTGGCCACAGAACCTGTGTAATTGATATGTGTCCTGGATTAAAGGGATGATGTGGCAACCTTAGGTGACAGCTGGGCGATTGCTTGTGACATTCGTACTGAAAATTTTTAAAACATAGATCCCTTAGGCCTCATACACACGGGTGTTTTGGCCGCCGGCGTTTGTAGGCGTTTTTTTGCAGCTCTCCATGTTATTCAATGGCCCTCAAAAAACGTCGGCGTTTGTGAGCAGTTGAGGCTGTCAGCGTCAGTGAGCTGTTTTTAGAACGCGAGACCATCGCGTTCTGTAGCTGTAGCGTTTTGGCGTTTTTTGACGCCAATCGGCAAAACGCTCACCAACGCCGTACCGGCGTTAGCAAGCGTTTTTTGACGCCGGCGTTTTTAGGTTGAAAAATAGCAGAGGGATGATTTTTTTTTAAAAAACGCCTATTGACGCCGACGCTCACTAACGCTCACTGACGCCGATGCAAAACGCCGCAAAAACGCAGATTTTTTCAAAAACGTCGGACCCGACGTTTTGCTTATTTATTATCAGACGCCCGTGTGTATGAGGCCTTAAGGTTGAAAAAAGCAGAAATAAATCAAAAAAGGTCACTAAATTGTATTTGTTGTGTTTGGAAATGTCAGCTCTTGGACCATGCTGGCCAATAATTATCTAATGATAAGTAAAACTCTTGTATACCTTATTTATAATACAATGATGTGAAAGGAATTGTCTGTAAGATTTCTGAGTGCATGTGCAAAACTTATTTGTAACTTGTCACAAAAAGCCTATGAATGATGCATCTACAAGTAGGAGGCTGCTGGAAGCAATGAGACAAGTAGATCCATGTTGAGTGCCTGCATATTGTAACACGGCCCACTAATAAATCAGTGGCTTAAGGAGATCACGCCTGTCAGTCAGATTAATTTGTTAAAAAGCTCAAGTGACTTTGCTGGCTTCCTTTGGCAGGAATCTGACATCGGGGTTATTGAGAGATTTTGGCAGAAGTCAACCAACCTGTGCCGCTAGACAAGCCTAATACACCCGGTAGCACTCGGAGCCGTAGAGGCTCTGAGGAACAGAAGAAGGGTTAAATAGAATATAAAGCTCAGTCAGCTCAGTAACTTCAGGGAGCATTTGAAAATCAATGCATGTCTCTTTGGCTTAATGATCTTTCCTTTTGAAATGGAAATGTAGGAAGTTGGAATCAATGGAAGAAAAGTAAATAGGTCAACTTTTTGGAATGGCACTCATAATTCATACACTTTAGCGTGGTGATTTGCTCTTCTGACAATTGTTGAACCTTTCTCTACTAGAATTCCATTTCCTCTGACCCTGCACCTCGACTAGAAGAGGCAAGGCTGATAGAAAAGGTTATGTTGTCAGCATTTAAGGGCGAGCGTGATTTCTGAACCTGAAGTAAAACAAATTAAGATTGGAGAGATTTCATTACGGTGGCATTAAACCTTCCTTTTTTTTTTTTTCTTAGATATATTCGATTCCACCAAGGAAACCTGCAGCATTAAATGTTTTTCCAAATATGTCTCCAATCTCGTAACAGAAACGCGTTCCTTATGGCCTAATGGGCCATGACAGTAGCTGCTGATTTTTAACCGCTTGCCGACGGCTGATCGGCAATTGACGGCGACAATGTGGCTCTGTAACGCGAATCGCCGTCATACGACGGCGGCCGCGATACAGAGCCACTGTGACTGGGGGGGTCCAGGGAGCGGGTCCGGCGGCTTCGATTGCCGCCGGCCACCCGCGATGCCCCCCCCCGGAGCGAATGAGCGGAGGTCCGTGTATGTAAACACGGACCTCCGCTCTGTGTGAGGGGGAAGGGAAGTGATCACAGCCTTCCTGTAAGTGAAGGCTGTGACCACTTCCTTTCCCCAGCTAGGCAAGTCCCCCTACAGTAAGAACACGCCCAGGGAACACAGTTAACCCTTAGAGCGCCCCCTGCAGGTTAACCCCTTCACTGCCAATGGCATTTACACAGTAATCAGTGCATTTTTATAGCACTGATCGCTGTATAAATGCCAATGGTCCCAAAAAAGTGTCAAAACATTCCGACATGTCCGCCCCAATATCGCAGTACCGCTAAAAATCGCAGATCGCCGCCATTTTTAGTAAAAAATAAAAAAAAAATAAAAACCCCAAAAATGAATTCTCATCATCCGTAAATGCGACCACTTTTGCGCAAACCAATCAATAAACGCCGATTGCGATTTTTTTTATCGCAAATATGAGGAAGAATATAAATCGGCCAAAAACGGTGAAAAAAAATGTTTTTTTATATTTTTTTTTTGGATTTGTATTTTAGCAAAAAGTAAGAAATTTGGGTTTTTTTGCAAAATTGTCGCTCTTCTTTTGTTTATAGCGGCGATCAGAAATGACGCAGAGGTGATCAAATACCACCAAAAGAAAGCTCTGTTTGTGGGAAAAAAAGGACGCAAATTTCGTTTGGGTGCAACGTCGCACGACCGCGCAATTGTCAGTTAAAGCGACGCAGCGCCGAATCGCAAAAAGTGCTCCGGTCCTAAAGCTGGAAATCCTTCCGGGGCTGAAGTGGTTAATAAACAGACACTCACCTGTCCAGGGATCCAGCGCTGTCCTCACCCTGTTTGCCGGTCTTCAGGTCCCTGGTACCAGCATGCTAACTGAGGAAAGCCATCTATTACTCCTTGTGGCTTAACAGCTGGCTTCCCACTGTCCATGAGCGAGCCGCACTGCTCCCTGTGAATGGTGTGATGAATGCAAATATCAGATCCCTGCCCTCCTCACCAACTCGTGGCACCATACTGTCACTTGCGTAACAATGCCACTCTCATCTGCACCCTACACAAAGATTTTTCAGCTTGAGGGACCCAATCTACCTGCCAGCAGCCTAAGGCCTCTTTCACACTGAGGCACTTGTAAACTGCCAGTAAAACCCTGAGCACTTTTGAAGAGCCTTTCATTGATTTCAATGGAGAGGGGAGTTTTTTCACCTCCTTTTCGGCGCACTGCCCCAGTCTGAAAGCATTCATTGATTCTAATGAAAATAGGTTTTCATGAGCGTGAAAGCGCCTGAAAAGCACCTCAGTGTGAAAGGGGTCTAGTAATTGTCACCGGGGTTAAGTTAATTAACCACTTGCCGACCCCCAACCGCAGGTTGACGGCAACAAGGGGGTTCGATATCGCAAACCGTCATCATATGACGGCAGCTGTGAGATCGTGCACTGTGAGCGCGCGCTCACTGTGTCCGGGGGGGCCAGGGAGTGGGTGCGGCGAACTCGATCTCCGCCGGCTACCCGCGATGCCTCCCCGGAGTGAAAGAACGGAGGTCCGTACATGTAAACACGGATCTCCGTTCTGTGAGAGGGGGAAGGGCGGTGATCACAGCCTTCCTCTACATGGAAGCTGTGATCACTCCCCTTCCCCTGCTAGGGCAGCCCACACACAGTTAGAACACACCCAGGGAACACAGTTAACCCTTAGAGCGCCCCCCTGCAGGTTAACCCCTTCACTGCCAATGGCATTTACACAGTAATCAATGCATTTTTAGAGCACTGATCGCTGTATAAATGCCAATGGTCCCAAAAAAGTGTCAAAATGGTCCGACATGTCCGCCCCAATATCGCAGTACCACTAAAAATCGCAGATCGCCGCCATTACTAGTAAAAAAAAAAATTAAAAAATAAAAACCCCAAAAATGAATTCTCATCATCCGTAAAAGCGGCAACTTTTGCGCAACCCAATCAATAAACGCCGATTGTGATTTTTTTTATCACAAATATGAGGAAGAATATAAAATCGGCCAAAACCGTTGAAAAAAATGTTGTTTTTTTTTGGATTTGTATTTTAGCAAAAAGTAAGAAATGTGGGTTTTTTTGCAAAATTGTCGCTCTTCTTTTGTTTATAGCGGCGATCAGAAATGACGCAGCGGTGATCAAAATTTTGTTTGGGTACAACGTCGCGCGACCGCGCAATTGTCAGTTAAAGCGACGCAGTGCCGAATCGCAAAAAGTGCTCTGGTCCTAAAGTGTGAAATCCTTCCGGGGCTTAAGTGGTTAAGCAATTATCCCTTTATGACCTTTTGACTGAGAAGGAGGAAACTCATAAATAATCTTATTAAAATTATGATTTAGGGATAAACATCTGTAACACACACTGTCATCACAGACAGTTATGTTCAAAGATTTATACTACAGTAGCGCTCTTCAAGAGACAGATTCTTTTAATTTGCATCAAAAGCTTAGGGACAAGGTTAACACTTTTTAAAATAAGGTTTAATAAAAGTGCAAATAAAATATTTACAGAAAAAGGATGTTCCAAGCAATAAAGAGATAATATAGCAACGGACAAATAGAAAAGAGCTGAAAAGGACTTGCTATGTCCTGGTTTCAGTCACTGAACGGGGGATTATCGGTACTCAAACTTGACAGATGTTCCTTGTTTTATGGTACATGAGAACTGTCAAACTGTCCTGGCATCTCTTTTTTTTAATTTGGGATCAAAGGGGTGTTGACAGATCCAATCTGACCAATTAAGCATCTGAAGAGTGGTTTCTGGGATGTCACGTTATAGTTATGACTATGACCCAAAGACAGTTTTCTATAAATACCCATATCTCTGGGTACCCACCGGGTACATTCTGCTAACATACAGATTATTGTCCCGCTTGCATTTTACTTTACAATGAATATAGATATGACAGGTTTCGGATGCCCAGTTCACCTAGGAAATGAATTGGGCTGGTTTTGCTCCCCATACTGCTAGGGTGGCGGTGTTTGGACTCAAAACACTATAAATTAACTGAGGGAGGTAAATATGTTCCTATTCTGGCTGTGATGATTATTATCATTTTCAGTTATGAAACATGCTGAAGTTTCAGAGTTATAACTGCTAACTTGTTTGCAGAGATATGTATTGGCCATCCTCTCCAACTGAGCTATTTACGACTAGTATTTGTTAGTTCTCTGTATTGCCCAGCTTGCGAGGGTGACAGTTTATTTAGGGTTCATAGACTTAAATTATGGATTGGATAATGGAAAGGTTTGTGTGTCTGATGATGCAGTTGATAAGACCCAGGTGGCTGCAGGTAATCTGTCTTAGCAACATTTTTCTGATTGGTCTGGAGCTGGAGGAGGGAAGGGAGGAGTGTGGCTGTGTCCGGGGTTATTAATGATATCACATGCCGATATCATGTGGTCTACCCAGTCCCTTCGCTCTCGGCCTCTGTAGTCTTTAAAGTGTTTGTAAAGCTTTGTATTTTTGTTTTGTTTTTTTAAATAGCAAACATGTTATAATTACCTCCTGTGTGGCAAGGGTTTTGTACAGAGTGGCCCGATCCTTTTCTTCTAGGGTTCCTCCGCGGCGCTCCTGGCTCCTCCCCGCATCAAGTCCTCCCGCGGGAAAGCGCTTCCCTGAGGTAAGGATATGGATTTTTTGCTCCTGGCTCTGCTCCTGCTCCACCCACAGATATCATTATTATTATTATTATAATTTGGGATTTGTATAGCTCCAACAGTTTGCACAGCACTTTACAATATATGGGAAATAATACAGCAAATAAGCTTTCGGCCCAACATCCAATCGCTATCCAAAATCTGCTGCCTCAACCTCCGCAACATCTCCAAAATACGCCCCTTCCTAACCAATATCACCACAAAGCTAATCCACTCCATGGTCATCTCTCGCCTTCGACTACTGCAACTCCCTCCTCACTGGCTTACCTCTACATAGTCTATCCACCCTTCAGTCCATTATGAACGCTGGTGCCAGGCTCATCCACCTTACAAACCGCTCGACATCTGCTACACCTCTCTGCCAAACCCTGCATTGGCTGCCAACGAACCAACAAATTACATTCAAGATACTAAGAATAAATTATAAAGCCTTCCACAACCTGGCCCCCAGCTACGTCACTAATCACAAAACCTCCTTCTCTCTAGTTCCCTTGTCACCTCATCCCATGCTCACCTCCAGGACTTTTCCAGAGCCTCTCCTATCTTCTGGAATGCTCTACCCCAATCTGTCCGACTTTCTCCTACTTTGTCAACTTTTCAGACGATCCCTGAAAACTCATCTCTTCAGAGAAGCCTATCTGGCCCCCACCTAACAACTGCACATTTATCTTCTCCATCAGCACATCCCCCACAGTTATTACCTCTTTTATCTCTTGACCTTCCCTCTTAGATTGTAAGCTCTAACGAGCAGGGCCCTCTGATTCCTACTGTATTAAAATGTATTGTATTTGTATGGTCTACCCTCAAGTTGTAAAGCGCTGCGTAAACTGTTGGTGCTATATAAATTCTGTATAATATTAATAGTAATAATAACAATGCAATTCAATACAAGAGGATTAGGAGGGAGCTTACAATCTAATAGGGAAGTGCTGGTGGAACAAAAGGTTATAACTGTGAGGGATGAACTGATGGGAGAAATAGAATTTTTTGTTATTAGCTGAAGCCAGCAAGAGATGAGTTTTCAGAGATCGCCTAAGTGTACAGAGTAGAAGATAGCTGGATGGATTGGGGTAGGGATTTCCAGAGGATGGGAGAGGTTCTGGGGAAGTCCTGGAGGCAAACATAGGAGGAGGAGACAAGGGAGCTAGAGAGCAGGAGGTCTTAAGATGAGCGAAGAGGACAGATTGGGTGATATTTGGAGACACAATTGATGATGTAGCTCAGGGCAGAATTGTAAATGGCTTTATATGTTATTGTTTTGAATTGTATTCATTGGGCAGCCATACCCTAATAAAACTGTGTCTGGCCAGTATGGTTCCCCTTAGTTTAAATGCCTTACTTGAGGTCATGAGCGGCATATCCATTCCTTGCCAGAAAAACTCCTACTGTAGAGATCAGTCCCATACCCCCCAGATTCTGGGATGCTCACCACAGCATCACAGTGCTGCGCTCAGTGCTTCTGCTATAGGGGGGGGGACCCATTGTGCATGCATGGGTTTTTAATGAAGAAGAGTACTAACTCCTTGGGGTGAGCACTCAACACATGATACATCCCAGATCCTGGTCAGGACAGGGCTAGTCTGTGTAGTACAGTGTTTTTCAACTCCAATCCTCAAGGCACACCAACAGGTCATGTTTTCAGGATTTCCCTCAGATGAAACAGCTGTGGTAATTACTAAGGCAGTGAAACTGATCAAATCACCTGTGCAAACTCATGGAAATCCTGAAAACATGACCTGTTGGTGTGCCTTGAGGACTGGAGTTGAAAAACACTGGTGTAGTAGTAGCATTTTGGGCAAGATATGGAGATGCCACTCATGACCTACAGGTGAGGTATTTAAATTAAGGTGACTTTCAAACTGAAATCTGGGGAAACACTTCTTAACATACCCACTTTTACTGGGGGTGGGGCAGGGGAAGAGCAGGAGGTGGGAATAATAGCAGCACGCTACACCAAATGTTAGGTGTGGCCAAATTGTGGGAGTGGTATAAAGGGTTATTTATGGTCTAATAACACCTAAGCCTACCTTGGGTCAGGAGTGCATATCATTCAAATGGCCAAACATAAGTAAAGCACAGAGTGCCTCTGAAATAAAAATTCCTCACTCCTCTCAATAAAATCCCCCTATAAAAGTCCCTCCAGCACAGATTTCCTGCTACCTGAATTGTACTCACCGGACCTTGGCATGGCTTTATTGGTGAGTCCAAAATCAGGAACTGTGCCCTGAAACCGGGCACAGTCTGGTGATGGGGAAATTGCATATGTCATATTTCCTTATTAATGTTGTCTCACAATATATACAATATATATGCAGAGAGGTATTTTATAACCTGTGAGCAACACAGACATGTGGCATAGGTATTTGTAGTTGAGCACAGCAGCACCATTACTAATTAAAGGGGAATGAGGTAGCGCTGTATATTAAGGTTTATTAACAGTAATACACTTTGTGTGTTTTTGTACAGCAGCTGTATTTGGAGTATGGGTAGCGTGGGTATTATTAGTTGAGTTTGTTTCACAATATCTAAGAAAACGTCTAATATCCTGATTATCCTGGTTACCTTAGTTAACTTCATACCAAAGTAATATCATTACAAACTGACCAAGTCCTTAAAGTGGTTGTATAGGTTTTTTTTTTTTTAATAACAAACATGCGGTTTTGCACAGAGGGGCCCTGATCCTCTTCTTCTGGGGTCCCCCAGCAGAGCCCATGGCTGCTCCTCTTTTTGAGTGCCCCCTCAGGAAAGCACTCTCCCTGGGGGCACTCGTGCAGGCGCTCTCCTGAGTCCTGCTGCTGTATCCATTGACACAGACAGCAGTACTTGGCCCTGCCCCCTGGCTTCCATGTCACTGGATTTGATTGACAGCAGCGGGAGCGAATGACTCCTTCTGCTATCAATCTATCAAATGAGGACCTGAGCCAGCAGTTGGAGCTGCTGTGCTCGTTCCTGTCACTGGAGCGTTCAGGTTCAGGTAAGTAAAAGGGGGGCTCTGGGGGGCTGGTGCACTACAGGGAGTTTTTCACCTTAAGGGCTTTTTCACACAGGAGGGTCCATTTTGACGGACTCCGCTGCTCAACGGGGATCAATCCGTTGATCCCCGCTGAGCCAGCAGGTGACAGGTCCGTCTCTGCTCACTGTGCAGGGATGGACCTGTCAGAGCCCCCGCTCTACTCTATGGGGATCGGATGAAAACAGATCTGCCTGTCCCCTTTCATCCGATCCAATCCGCCAGATGGATGGAAAATAGGGTTTCCATCCATCTGGATTTGTCAGATCAGAGCTGATCGGATGTCAGCGGACATGTCACCGTCGCTCCATAGAGATACATGGAGCATCCGTTCAGGTCTGCCTGAAAAACTGACAGGCGGACCTTAACAGTCCATAAGTGTGAAAGAGCCCTAATGCTTAGAATGCAAAGGTGAAAAACCTTGAGGGTTTACAACCCCTTTAACCTGCTTGGCAGTATTCCCAAGTGTGGCTCGGGATGGACTTTCTGAATGGTAACCCCGAGCCACACTCGGGATCGCATCGCTGGATTCAAGGCAGCGCTACTCACCTTGTCCCCTGGATCCAGGGATGTCCCCCGCTGTGTCTGCAGGCTGTGTCCTCCGTCCGATGCCTCTGTGTGCCGAGCTCCGTTCCCTGCGAGCGTCGCACAGGGGCGGAGACCGGCGGCAAATTCAAAAAGTGAAACACACAGTGTACATACAATACACTGTAATCTGTAAGATTACATTACTGTATGAAATCATTTCACATCCCCTTTGTCCCTAGTGGTTTGCCTAGAGCCCTGCATGCACTTTTATATTATATATGTCATTCTTTCTGCCTGGAAACATGAGAATGTCCATGGCAACCAAAAAGTTTCCCTTTACATCAAAAGTGTTTTTTGATCAGCTAGAAAACACCGATAGTAAATAAGAATCATTTGCAGAATTGAGTGATACTGATTTTTGGGGAAATTTATCATCAGACACGGAAAGTGATGACAGCGACAATTCTGCAACTGAGCAAATTTCAGTGTTTTTGGTTTGATTACATTATTGAATACATTTTATTACTATTACGTTATTATTTTTGATAATTATTTTTAGTCATTTATTATATTATAATTTATGATTTCATGTTTCAAACTTTATCATACCCGGGATGTCTACTAGACTCCTGTTTGGACAGATTTAAGTGAGTTATTCCTAAGAATTACAGGCCTACAATATAAAACGCCAAATTTCCATGCAAAATAAGGCCAGGGAGGTTAAAAGGTAATTTTGCTTGCAAGGGGAGTTGACGGGGGTTGGCCATTCCTTACACACAAGTCATGTATATTACAGTTATAAATTGGAATATTCAGTCTCACCTCAGAGCTGCCATCGTGCATATGTCTTATTCTGATCATCTTTGCCATGCTATGGAAGCGAACGGGACTCCGTGGCGAAACAGCATTTTTAGTTAAGTATTCTTGTTATATTTTCTAATAGTATTACATTTGTTATTTGTATCTGTTATACTTTGTATTTGTGTGATCTCTCTTTGCACATATCGAGTACAACCCCAAAAACGTAAACTATCATGTATCCGTGATAAAATAATCTGGTCACCCTAATTTAAACTAAGCACATTATTTTAAAGGGTAACTCCACTTTTGTGGAAAAAATAGCACATAAAACAATTATATAGACTAGAGCATACAATTGCTACACAAGTCATATTGTAATTGAATGTTCCCAGATAGCAAGGATAACTTGCCACACATTTGTGGCATTGTTGAATAGTAAGTCTGTTAACTTGCTGCACATTTATTAACTGGTAAGTTGTACACTTGCAGAGCAGATTTGTATCAAATTTGTGTGGCAAGTCTCTAGCAAAAGCAAAGTTGCCGTGGTGAGTCTACAGCAAGAGCTCTGCAAGTCTACATCATGAAAATTCAGCCACAGCGACCCCTGTGGTGGGATGACTGTTGCACAACATAACTGAACTAGAGCTTGCAGCAGACCTTCGAAAGAAAGTTGATCTGGAGTAATGCAATGCGGACTTGCTGCAATAGTGCAACAAACGTGTGAAGCCAAAGTCAAACTTGCAGCACAATTGCTTGCTATCTGGGGTATTAACAACTGCCTTTCCTTTTCAATCTGCAGTGTTTTCATTTTCTGTAAAATGTAATATGGCAACCTGGAGGCGTTCTGTACACAGATGCTGTAAAGAACACCCCCAGAAATGTTATTTCCTGCTTGTGTGATTGGCTCACTGATTTTCCCAGAAGTCTTTACCCTAAGATACAAGTCAGATTTTGGGCATCTCCTGCAACAAAAAAAAACATTTTTAGGGAGATTCTCCCAAAGGGAAATCACATCTAAATTAGGGGGACCAGACGTCCCCGGGCTCAGGGGACAGTCCCCGGATTGAGGACACTGTCCCCGGACCAAATCTGTCCCCGGTTTTGTCCCCTGATTGGATTTGAACAGGGGGCCAAGCCATTTCAAAGACAGTCAGTGCAGAATAAAAAAAAAAAATCTGAATTGCACACCCCCGCTCTGCTGCTCCTACTAGCTTGGAGGGGAGGGGTGTAATTCCCGCTCGCATGTTCTTCTGCCTTGGCTCAAGTTCCTGCCAGCCGCCTGCCTATCTCCTTGCCTTCCCTAGCGGAGTAATCTTCCTCTGCTCAGTTCCGCTCCCCTCCCAGTAGTAGCCAGGGCCCGGAGAGAGGCCAATGAGGCGGGCAGTGGTGGTGACAAGCAGAGAAAGGCAGCTGAGCTCAGCTGATAGCATCCAGCAGCAGGCACAGAGGGGAAGTGGATCCGATTATGGGGCTGCCAGTGCCTTCAAGGCTTCAACACCGATGTGCTTTGGGGGTGTCTGTGAATAGACTACAATGCACTGTGTCTGTCTCTCAGGCATAATGGATGGTATCATAACTCACAGGAAGCAGGCATTCTATAATGGTTCTGGCTGGCATTGCACTGCCACAGTGTGTCACATAACATGGCTGCTGGGACAGGGATCTATGCCTTCCCTTAATAAAAGCAACCTCCCCCACTGTAAGAAAACACTTGTTAGGCACTCATTTAACCCTTTGATTCCCCTAGATGTTAACCCCTTCCCAGCCAGTGTCATTAGTACAGTGACAGTGTATATTTTTTGCACTGATCACTTTATTAGTGTCACTGGTTCCCACAAAGTATCACTTAGTGTCCGATTTGTCCGCCACAATATCGCAGTCCCGCTATAAGTTGCTGATTTCCACCATTACTAGTAAAAATAAAATATGTCCCCGGATTTCATTTAAAAAATCTAGTCACCTTAGTCTAAAGCAGTGGTTCTCAACTCCAGTCCTCGGGACCCACCAACAGGCCAGATTTTAAGTATTACCTTGGGGAGATGCAGACTAGAATACTGCAATCACTGAGCAGCAAATGATATCACCTGTGATGTATTTCAATTATCCTGCAAACCTGGCCTGTTAGTGGGTCCCGAGGACCGGAGTTGAGAACCACTGGTTGAAGGGATGCAGACCCTGTTACTTTCCGCATTAGAACCCCGCAAGTGCAGCAGCTGATTGATAATTATATTTATAATCCTTTTCACATTTACTTTGCACATGGACACAGACAAACAGCTATTTTTTCAGAATAACAAAGGGTAGCAATCTGCAAAAAAAGTTTGTTCAATTCCTAGCAATGTACATAGATCACCCAGAGGGGAAAGTTTTTTTTTTTTCTTAAAAGTGGAGTCACTCTTTAAAGTGGTGAGGCTGAAGGTTTTTTTTTCATGCATTCTAAGTATTTTATTAAAAAGGTAACTTAGCGTTTTATAATCCAGGCTATTGCCATGACATATAAATCATAACATGTCAATTTCAGTCATAACCATGTGAAGGAGGATTTGCAGGAGGTGTGAAGTATTTCATGACTACGAATAACTTTGCATGTTATACCCAATTTATGGCATGACTATTTTCAGGCATTTGCTGTCTGGGCTCCTGTTCTTGAAGTCAGGAAAAGAGCGCCCAGAGGGAAAGGATGCAGAAGCAAACTCAGACACGATTTTAGACATTGCTACTGAGGCGTGTGGAGCAGAACACTAATCTGAATAACTGTTACTGCAATCTCAAAGCACACAAGCCCAACTGTTACAGAGATTATGACAGGCGCTCAACATAGACGGGGATGTCACTATTAACCGCTTCAATACCAGACACTTTTACCCCCTTCCTGCCCAGGCCAATTTGCAACTTTCAGAGCTGTCACACGTTGATTGACAATTGTGCGGTCATGCAACGCTGTACCCAAATGACATTTTTACCATTTTTTCACTCAATTTGAGTGGTATATAATCAGTGCTTTATTTATTTTTATTTTTTTGCAAAATAAAAGAAAAAAAAATTTTTAGAAAAAAAAATAGTGTTTTCCTTCGTTTCTGTTATAAAATTTTGGAAATAATTAATCTTCATAAATTTAAGCCAAAATGTTTTCTGCTACATTTATTTGGTGAAAATAACCCAAATCAGTGTATATTATTTAAGCCTCGTACACACGGGTCGACAATCGTATACAACAGGTCATACGAACGACCGTTGTATGCTAAATCGACCGTTAGTACACGCGATTAGAACAGCCGACGTACGACGGTCGTACAACAGCAGTTGTATGAGCTAACTAGAAAACTTGGTAGCACCAACAAGTGGTCATACGACCGTTGTATCGTGTGTACAGAGAAGTTGGTCCAACAAGTTGTATTGTGCAAAACACGCATGCTCAGAAGTCAGGAACGGCCGGACAAAAATTACATGCACCTGAACTATCTCTTTATACGTTCAGAACACGTCTCTATGTTCCGCTTGGTTGTACGATCGTTTTGTGCATGTCAGTACGCGAGATACAACAGCCAACATACGATTTGGGCCATTCGGTCGTATGACCGTCGAACCGTGTTTACGAGGCTTAAGACTGTAGGAACCTTATAGAGTCCACAAACTATGGTACATATATCTGTCAATTGATCAATCCTGATGTACTGATGGACTATCTCATTTCTTGAGGCCCATTTACACAGGGGCGATCTGCACTCCGACTTGAGTCGCCTCAAGTCGCCCCAAGTTCCTTGACATTTGAAATCCCATTGAAATTAATGGAAGCCGTCTTAATGTACACTACTGAACTCTGAGCAACTTCAGAAAAGGCTCCTGTACTACTTCTAGGTGACTTCTATCTGACTTGTGCCCATAGAATTGAATAGAAGTCGCCTCCAAGTCAGATCCCCCATCTAAGTGGAAGCGACTTTACAGTTAAAAGAATAGAATTTATCTTTAGGCAATCCCCTCCCTCCCTTCTCTGATTGGCCACAGGCAAAGTCATCTGGCATGGAGGTCGTGTTGTAAGTTGCCTGAAGTCACTGAAGTCGCGCTGAAAGTTGCTCTGAAAGTAGCGCTGAAGTCAGGTCTCCCCTGTGTGAATGCAGCCTAAATGCCAGGACATTACAAATATCCCACTAATGACCCCTTATTGGAAAGTAGTCCAAAGTATTTATTAAGAGGCTTGGCAAGTTTTTTGAAGTTGTAATTTTTTTTCACAATTTTTTGGAATTATACGACTGGCGTGGCGGCGACACAGTATGTAAAAAAGAAGAAAATAAATAATATTTTTTTTTTCAGTTTTAAAACTTTTTATTTTTATTTTTTATTTTTATTAGTATTATTATTATTTTTTTTACATTTTTTTTACATACAGTGACAAGAGCAATACAGTGTTAATCTGGGGAGGTGATCAGGATTTTTTTTATTTTGATTGCTTATAACTGTGCATTTTACAGTTATAAGCAACCATTTTTACGGAATTAAAACTACTCATTTAGTGTTTACCACTGTGATTAGCTGTGATTGGTCACAGCTAATCACATGATACAGGTGGACTGTGATTGGCCCTGTCTGTCTGTTTTTATAAGTGGAAGTTTAGTCAGAAAATGAAGTCCTGCTAGATCACTTCAGGCTGGCCCCTAAACATAAGTGACTATACTGTTTAAAATCCAGTAACACACTGTCTTGGTCTGCTCTGCACATGCTCAGTTGCTCTCTATTTTTAAGCAATCTGCTGACAGCCTTAAAGTGGAATTAAACCCTCCTATCCTTTACAGCCAAGGAAGCTGCTTCTGTTTGATCTGCAACTGTCATGGTGCTGCACATGGTGATCAGTTATGACACCGACCATTTGATGGTTTGACAGTTTGGTTAAGGACACAAGCAAATGTGACAGTTAGTAATCCTGGCATTCCAGGAATGTAACTGTTTTTTGAAAAGGGTTTAGTTCCCCTTTATGATTTACTGCTGTTTGGGGGCTCTGGGCTTCAGAAAAATGGTGGCCTCCAGCAAAAAGAAACAAGAATAATCCAGGAGGCAATTTACAGCACACACTGCTAATGTTAGTAGCATAATCATTATTGTGAAATGTATGTTCCTTGCTAAAGAACATTATTTTTTATAGAGTGTTTATGGGTAAAGTTCTGTTTTAAAGGAGACTTTATCAAACATGGGGCACTTAGAATCTGGAGCAGCTGTGTGGCAACCAATCAGCTTCTTTCTTTCATTTTCAAAGCTTAACTGAACAAGCTGAAGGTAGAAGCTGGTTGGTTACTATGCACAGCTGCCCAAGATTCTGCCCACTCCAGTTTTGATAGCAGCTTCTTGGCATAGCACCTTGAATGAAATCTGCCAGCTACAGATAGGTATTGCCCTTCACTTTGAGGTTTATTCACCCAGTGAAAGTCTATGAGCATTTATTCTGTGTAGACGGGGCAACAAAAAAAGATGTTATTAGGCTATATCCTGTGTTGGTTGAATGTCTAATGCAGTGGTGTCCAAACTGCAGCCCATGGGCCGGATGCTGCTGTGGATGGGAATCAACCTATACTATACCTATTGCCTCCTATGTATGGCAAAAAAGGATGGGCTTTAATGTGCATGAGGTGGCCATTGCTTCTGTCCTGAGAGTTCTCACTGCGCGCAGCCAATCACAGTGGTCACATGATTGTCAATCTTTTCTGCCCCTCCCCCCTGAGTGTATAGCACTTTTTAAAGAGATATTGGGGCAGGCAGGAGGGAAGGAATTAAAATACAGAGAACATTTGATTTGAGTTTTTGGATAATGGTTGTGGCATACTCCTATTAACTTGAATTTGTCACATTTGGTGGCAGTTACCCTAGTAAATAAGATAGAGTAGGCATGGGTGGCAGTTCCACCTTCCAAACACAAGAGGTGGTATCATTTTCACCACTCTCCAACTGCAGCAATGTGTACTAACATGGCCGGTGGCCGTCTTAACCTGTGGCTCGGTCATTGGGGGCATGGTACAACAACGATTAAACTGCCTGTTTTTAACAGCTTTGGCCTCCTGTGTAAATCAGGCCAAGGTGAATAGGGTAGACATGGGTGGTCGTTCCACCTTCCAAATGTAACAGGTGGTATAGTTCCTACCACACCACAGTCATATGTTCTAAAATGGCCACCCACCGTGTTAACTTATGGTTGTGGGGGCCAATAAAACCATGGCACAACCTCTTGTTAATACTGCCCCTTGGCCTCTAGTGTAAATGAGGCCAAAGAGGCTAAGTTGGTAGTAAACAAGATAGGCTAGACATGGGTGATTAAAGGGAAATGTCACCTTAAATGGTCATTTCTGCTGATCG
>BLSH010460263.1:1063884-1075026 GCA_018402905.1 Glandirana rugosa | reverse complement strand
AACGACTTTACGACGGAGGACGATTCTGCAACAGATAGCCGACCACCACGACAAACAACACCGTCCGACGACTGTTTCGAAGGCAGAGGAGGAGGAGGAGGAAGAGGCCACCAACGCAGCTGTGCCACCGCCAGCACCTCAGAAGGCAGGGTTAGCATGGGCGAAATGTGGCAAAGCTTTGTCAGCAGCCTGCCACAACAAACAGCACCACCAGCCGATAGACAACGTCTTAGCAGGAGGCAGCATTTCAGCAACATGGTGCAAGAGTATGTGTGCACACGCCTACACGTACTGCCTGATGGGTCTGCCCCATTCAACTTCTGGGTCTCCAAATTGGCCACATGGCCTGAGCTTGCCGTTTATGCCTTGGAGGTGCTGGCCTGCCCTGCAGCCAGTGTATTGTCTGAACGTGTATTTAGCACGGCAGGTGGCGTTATCACAGACAAGCGCAGCCGCCTGTCCACAGCCAAAGTGGACAAGCTAACCTTTATTAAAATGAACCAGGCATGGATCCCACAAGACTTGTCTGTACCTTGTGCAGAATAAACATTTAGACCGGACTCACACAGCCATTCGTATACTTGTTTTTTGAATAGGCCTCAATATTTTGGGGGCTACCCCAATTATAAACAAACAAAAAAAAAACAGTGTTGGCTACCTCCTCCTCGACCACCGCCACTTCCACCTACACTACCACGGTCATGGCCTAGTCAACCTCTAGGCTCCTACTCCACATCCACCCCCCCTTCCCATTTTTTTTATTTGATTTTAAATTATTTTCCCTATCCCCATTTTTTTGTAGGGCACTTGCCCTACTCTTACCCGCATTTTCCTTCCTTTTGCAGCCCTCTAGCACTTGCCAGGACTTTGTTACAGCCATTTTTGTGCCTAAAAGTTCGGGTCTCCATTGATTTCAATGGGGTTCGGGGTCCGGGATAAAGTTCGGGCAACGTTCGGTGCCGAACCCGGACTTTTTCCTAAAGTTTGTTCGGACCCTCTGAACCCGAACATCCAGGTGTTCGCTCAAATCTACACATAAGCTGTTATCAACTGTTTTTGGCCGGGGGCGTTTTTTTGGCTGTAAAAAAAACCCCGAGACTAGTGGGTTCTGAGAGGAGTTTTTCAGCTGTAAAATGCTTTAACGTCAAACGTCCAAAAACGTTGATAAACGTTCAAAAATTTCTAGCAGGTACCCACTCCCACTGGAATCACCGGGACCTTTCACAAACAGATGCACCGGTCATGCATGCTGTAAAGCTGCAGGGAGTCATAGCCAGCTTATCAAAGTCAACACGGTGGCACCAGGGACTGAAAGACTGGCAAAGAAAAAGCCCAGGTGAGGACAGCACTGTACATTCTACATAAGCCATTCTCCACCAGGGTTCCATGGATCTCTAGGGTTCCTCCAGAGATTGCTAGTAGATTCTTAAACTCTAGCTCATTGACCTCTTATTGGATTGTTCCAAGACCAAAGCCAATTGGCAAAGCCAGCATCATGACACTAATGATCTTTTTTGACTATCTGTAAGGTTGGCATTCTGACCACCATTGTAACGGTTTTATTCTTCATACTGACTACCAATGACGTATAAGGCATTTTTCCCATTGCCCCCAAACAAATTGTTTTCAGTAGAGGTTCCCTGGGACCTGAGGGTTGTTTTAGGGGTTCCTCCTGGGTGAGAAGGTTGAGGAAGGCTGTTTTAAATCATGTAGAAAGTTCTGAGAAGATTCAACAAATTCACAAAGAACAAAATGAATAAAGGAAAGGATAAACATATTGTTTTCTAACTTGTAATGACATTTATAACCATAGAAAATAATAACCATAGAAAATATTCCTTATTGGAAGAAAAGATCACATTTCTTAAGCATTATAAAGTGAACTGAAAGTTCTTTATTTGGAAGTAGGCCAATATGCTCATAGGGAAGTGCGCGTGACTTTAGTAAATTGACATTGTGTAGTCCCCTGCCGGGAATAGCAGGAACGTTTAGTGAATGTACATAAGTTTCCCCTGCAGGATTGCCAGAGATAAATGGGGAACGTATGAACAGGCTCCTAATAAACCAGACCCTCAGGATCCAGCTTATTCTTACACAGGATCCTGGATTCCAGCAGTGTTGTACCGCAGTTTTATTTTCCTACGTGTTGAAATAGATATTTCCTTTGGTTTATAATACATAACAAAGAAAGTGCATAAAGAGCTGAGATGATTTCCTTTATTCCCTTCAAATTAAAATGGAAAGCCATTAGTTATTATTTTTCTGTAAATGTATCTGTAAACCTTTAAAGTGTATCTACGGTCAAAATGTAAAGATGTATATTCATTTCCACACTGCACTTCAATTATTTCTAGCCTACTGCTATTTATCTGAAGGATCTTGAAATTCATAAACCTATGAAAATCCCCACACATTTACTTCTATGAATTCTCTGACACATATTGACTATGCCCTATGGGTAGGTACTGCTGTGCCACGCATTTTACAGAGCCTGCCTCCTGACCTACAGAGGTGCTGGGTCTCAGAAGGAGGAGTAAGTACAGGAATCATAGCTTGCAGATGGCAAGATACCATGGGATATGTAGTCCTTAACAACCGCCCCACGTATATTTACTGTGGCAGGGCGACCCTTAAGTGCAAAATCATGTACCTATATTTGATTATTTTCAAGGGCTCTGGGGCACACGCACACGTCACCGGAGCCACTCTCCCACTGTGTTTGGACACAGCGGGAGCCAATCAGCGGGTCTGGCAGCCTGGTCAGGAAGGGGGTAAATCCTTCCGGAGCTGAAGTGGTTAATATAAAGTCCTCAGATGGCAGAGGTGACTAGAACATATGAATGTAAAGCCTGCCATACACACTTAGATGCCTTTTGTTCAGCCTGCAGGCTGAACAAAAAATTCGAACAGATTCCATCATTTGGTGCTATACAGCATGGATGGCTGAATGTCCTGCTCTGCCTATTGTATCACAGGCAGCTGTCAGAATACCAAAGAGTGACTGCATCCAATCAGTTTTCAATCAAGTATATTCAGTCTGGCCCCTTCAATTTTTAAATAGAAGAATGTCGGTTAGGAGGGGGCTGATAAGGCAACCCAAGTAGAGGATTTTGGCTAGTCCAACAGGAACTGGCTGAAAATGACATAGTGTAAAGGCAGCTTAAAGCGGTAGTAAACCCAACAGTTTAAAAACCAGTTCCATTTCCGGCACATCCTGGAAATGTAACACTCCCATTGGTTGTGCTCTAAACCAAACTGTCAAACCATCCAATGGCTGGTGTCATAGCTGATCACATGTGCAGCATCATGGCAGTTGTAGATTAAACAGAGGCCAAGATGGCAGCTTCCTTGGCTAAAAATGATAGGAGGGTTTACTACCAATTTAAATAGCTCGGAACTATGAGTCGGTATAACAAAGCTGGGTGTAAGGCTGGCTATTGTGCAAATTGTGTATGGTTCCTGATGAATTGTCCAAAATACACCCAGTGGATGGCCCTGTTGGCCCCCTCCCACTCAACACCCTTTAATTAAAAAATTGAAGGAGCGGGGGGGAAATTGTCTGCCAAACTGTGGCTGCAAACATTTTTTAAAAAAAATGCTTCTTAGTTTGTTATGACATTTTGAAAACAGGTAATTTTTCTCCTTCATTGATGTGCGCTGATGCTGCACTGATGGGCACTGATAGGCTGCACTGCTGGGCACTGATAGGATGCACTGATGGGCACTGATAGCCAGCACTGATGGGCACTGATAAGGCAGCACTGATGGGCAATGATCGGTGGTACTGATGAGGTGGTACTGATGGGCATTAATAGGTGGCACTGATGGGTAGTGATGGTTGGTACTGATGGGCGGCACTGAAGGGTACTGATAGGTGGCACTAATAAATGACATGGGTAGTGATGGTTGGTACTGATGGGTGGCACTGATGGGCACTGGTAGGTGACACTGATAGGCAGCACTAATGATGAGGCACTGGGGGGTCATTGATAGGTGGCACTGGTGTGCATTGATAGGTGGCACTATTGGGCACTGGTGGGCACAGATGAGGCAGCCACGGCTCTGTGCAAGGGATTGATGTCCTTCTCACAGAAGCCGATGATCTGCTTTTTTTCCCCTCTCACTGCCAGTGTGAGGGGAAAAAATACTGATTACCAGTCTTCTGTTTACATCACATGATCAGCTGTCAATTGCTGACAGCTGATCACGTGGTAAGGGCCTGGGATCGGCCCCTTACTCTGATCTGTGGTCAGCCGAGTCTTAAAGATTCGGTGGTCACAGAGCGCACCTCAAGAGGTCCACAGGTAGGCGCAGGCAGCGCATGCTCGGGAGAATGTCTATGGACGCCCTCCCGGCAATTAAGGCCCATGCTGTAGCCGTCTTTCCGCTATAGCATGGGCGTGAAGAAGTTACAGTGGTTGCAACCCTCAGACATGAAATATGAATAAGGCATATCCTTCTATAGTATATAAATGTCTCAATTAAGAGCACTAAGGGGTTTATTTACTAAAACTGGAGAGTGCAAACTCCGGCTCACTCCTGCATAGAAACCAATCAGCTTCTAACCTCAGTTTGTTCAATTAAGCCTATAGTAAGGTTTTTTTAGTAATTAAACCCCTTTGTGTCACTTCTGTCTGCTGCTTCCTTTCTCTGCTATCAGCATGAGTCACTTCTGACTGGTTTTCCTGACACCAAGAGAAAAAAGGGTGATAGGGGAGGGAGCTCCAGCACACAGCCTGTGATTGACAGGCTCAGATCTGTTCCTGTGTGCTGTGTAAAAGGGGGGGGGGGGTGTCCCTACCCTCCAGTCGGCTTTCAGAGCTCTCCTCACTGAGCTCTGCAGTGTTTAATTTCAGCTCTCTGTCCCCTATTTTCCAGGAGCTCAGACAAGCTTTATAAATTCTGGAATTTGACAAAATTGGTATATGTAAGGGTTTACAACCACTTTAAAGTTTGTGCACTTTGGTCCTTGGTTTAAACCCCAAACAAGAAACTACCTGCATAGAGTTTGCATATTATCCTTCTGCTTGTGTGGGTTTCTCTGGGTGCTCTAATTTCCTCCCACACTCTAAAGACATGCTGCTATAATAATTGGCTTCTGTCTAAATTGAAGCTTAGATTGTAAGCTCCTTGAGGGCAGGGACTGGTGTGAATGTATGGGAAAGTACTGTTTGTTGTTGCCTGAGGCGGCAGGTGCTCGAAATTGTGGGGGGTGGGGGGGGGGCAAACAAACCTGCCCCCCCACTCGCACTACCCCCCCACCCGGCGCTTGGGAAGGGCCTTACCTGATGTGGGGAGGTTCAGGGAGGAGGTTGTGGAGAGAAGAGCCGGGGCTGTTGCTTCTCTTCCCAGCCGAACAGGTAGTGGTTCCTGAAATCCGATTGGCCAACGACCCCCTGGCCAATCGGGTCTCAGGACCCGCTTCTTGATTGGCCGGAAGGAGAAGAAGGAAGACATTAGCAAATATTAATTTGCTAATGTTACACAAGTGGGTGCCCCCCTTTTTTGAACCAATTAGAGCCTCAGTCTCTATTCATGTGCTTCTAAAAAAAAAACCCCATTGGAATCCATGCGTCCGACGTCCTGCATGTAGATTAGAGGCCGGGAGCATGGATTAAGGGGGCTACGCCACTGTGCCCCTAATGAGCGGGCCGCCACTGGTTGGTGCTATACAAATACCTATAAATATAATAGTTTAGAGGAATGAGAAATATTATCTGGCATTCAAGGGACAGCAATAATGGATAATTTACAAAATGAATTTCCATTTCATGAAGTTCAGTTTTTTCCAGGAAGGAAATGCAATGTGACACAATTACAGCTTTAACTAAAGAAAATACATTCGCGTTCTAAGGCTACATAGTTTTATAGGTTTCTGTGCTGTTTACCAGCTGTGGATTTTTTAAATATTTAAATAGTTTATTGCCAGCTCAGCTGATCATATTGCAGTAGTAGATTAAATATTGGTCGGTAGAATGTTCACAAATAGAACTTTACATTCCAGTGTGGTTAGGGAAGGGTTCCTTAACTGGGCATGCATCACAAGATTAAATTACAGGAGAATAAAAGGTGATATATATATATATGTATATATATATATATATATATATATATTTATATATATACAGTGCTTTATATTAATATTTGTATTGCACAAAGTTAACTTGAGTAAAATACAAAACACAGTTTTTAAATGATGATTTCATTTCTATTTCTGACACTTATTGCTTACAAGTTTAAATCAGTATTTTTTGCTAGAAAATTACTTAGAACCTCCAAACATTATTTATATATTTTTTTTAGCAGAGACTCTAGAGAATGAAATGGTGATCGTTGCAAAATTTTATGTTGCACCGTATTTGCACAGCAGTCTTTCAAACGCAATTTTTTTGGGAAAGAATACACTTCACTGAGAAAACGAAACAGTAAAGTTGGCACGATTTTTTTTGCACATTGTGAAGAGATAATGCTGTGCTGAGTAAATAAATACCCAACATGTTACGCTTTAAAATTGCACGCACTCGTGGAATGGTGACAAACTACGGTACTTAAAAATCTCCATAGGCGACGCTTTAAAAATATTGAAGGGTTACCAGTTTAGAGTTACAGAGGAGGTATTTTGCTAGAATTATTGCTCTTGCTGTAATGTTAATGGCGATACCTCACATGTGTTATTTGAACACTGTTTACATCTGCGGGCGTGACTTAGTTATGCGTTTTCTTTGGTGCGCAAGCATGTGGGGACGGGGGCGTTTTAAAACAATTTCTTTTAAATTCAGTTTATTTATTTTTTTTTAGTTTTACACTGTCCCTTCAAAAAAAAAAAAATCTGATCGCTTTTATTACTGTCACAAGGAATGTAAACATTCCTTGTGACAGGTTGTGACAGCTACTCTTTATGGAGGGATCTGGGATCTAAAAGACCCCAAACCCCTCCTTTGCATTTCAAAGCATTTAAAATGCCAAAATTGCCATTTTTGAATACTGTGGATTTTTTAAAATTGGTGCCATTGGCTGCCGAATAATCCGGAAGTGAAGTCAAGCCAATTCCGGGTTTGTTCAGGTCTCCAGCCAGCCTGGGCAGAGCCGTGGAAGGCGGCGGGGATGCGCGCTGTGTGTGATAACAGCTGAGTGGCTAATTGGCTGCATTGGCTGTTATCACATGAAAACTGACCGTCCTTTCTAAAAAATGGTACTGGGATGATGCCTCTAGCTGCTTGTATCACCCCAATAGAACAACTTTTGGGGTGATACATTGGGTTAAAGGAGAAAAGCTGTCCAAACCTGCCTGCCCTATGTAAAAAAGTAATTGCCCCCTAAACCTAATAATTGGTTGTGCCACCCTTGGAGGGAACAACTGCAATTAAGTATTTGGGATAACTGGCGATTAGAGTTGAGTGAACCCAAACTGTAAAGCTTGGGTTTGTACCGAACTTTCGAGTGTCCATGTCCCGAATCCGAACGTTTCAGAAAATGTTCGGGTTCGGGTTCTGGGTTCTAGTATTTTATCACGCATGTTGAATAGCTGCAGGGCAGCCAATCAACAAGCATTTCACTGGTTTTCCCTAGAAGCCATCACAGCCATGCCTACTAATGGCATGGCTGTGATTGGCCAGTGCATCATGTGACCCAGCCTCTATATGAGGCTGGAGTCACAGTGCTGCATGTCCCATGCTCTCGGGTTAGTGTAGGGAGAGGATGCTGCCGGCGCTGTGAGGGACAGATTGTGAGGGACAGATTGCAGTGATAATAACTTGGTAGAGATTACTACTATTGCTTTGAGGGACAGATTGTAGACCTATAACATCTCATCCTGCAATACAGAACGATCTGATACTGGACTAGGTGGAGATCACTACTGCTTTGAGGGACAGATTGCAGATCTAATAACATCTCCCATTTTTCTTCCTTTTGCAGGCCTCTAGCACTTTCCAGGACTTTTTTACAGTAATTTTTGTGCCGAAAAGTTCGGGTCCCAATTGAATTCAATGGGGTTCGGGTCTGGGGTAAAGTTCGGATAACGTTCGGTACCGAACCTGAACATTTCCAGAAAGTTTGGTCGAACCCGCTGAACTCGAACGTCCAGGTGTTCACTCAACTCTACTGTAGATGAGTCTTTCACATTGCTGTGGAGGAATTTTGGCCCACTCTTCTTTTCAGAATTGTTTTAATTCAGCCACAAAGGGGGGGGGGGGGGGTTTCCAGCATGAACAGCCTGTTTAAGGTCATGTCACAGCATCTAAATTGGACTTTGACTCCAAAACCTTAATTTTGTCTTTTTGAGCCATTCAGTGGTGAACTTGCTGGTGTGTTTGGGATCATTGTCCTGCTGCATAACCCAAGTGCATTTAAGCTTGAGATCACGAACCGATGGCCATACATTCTCTTTTAGGATTTTCTGGTAGAGCGTAGAATTCATGGTTCCATCAATTATGGCAAGTCATCCAGGTCCTGAAGCTGCAATGCAGCCCCAGACCACCACACTACCACCACCATGTGTGATGTTCTTTTTATGAAATGCTGTGTTAGTTTTACGCCAGAAGTCATGGGACACACACCTTCCAAGAAGTTACACTTTTGTCTCATCAGTCCACAGAATATTTGCCCAAAAGTCTTGGGGATAACCAGGATGTTTTCTGGCAAATGTGAGACAAGCCATTGTATTCTTTTTGGTTAGCAGTGGTTTTCACCTTGGAACTCTCCCATGGATGCCGTTTTTGCCCAGTCTCTTTCTTATTGTTGAATCCTGAACACTGACCTTATCTGAGGCAAGTGAGGCCTGCAGTCCTTTAGATGTTGTTCTGGGTTCTTTTATGTCCTCCTGGATGAGTGGTCGTTGCGATCTTGGAGTAAGTTTGGTAGGCCGGTCACTCCTCGAAAGGTTCACCACTGTTCCAAGCTTTCTCCATTAATGGATAATGGCTCTCCCCGTGGTTTGCTGGAGTCCCAAAACCTTAGAACTGGCTTTGTAACCCCTTTCCAGACTGATACATATCATTTAGACCCCTTTCACACTGAGGCGCTTTAGCTAAAAATAGCGCCTGTAAAGCGCCTCAAAAATCCCTCCCCATCCACCCCAATGTGAAAGCCGGAGTGCTTTCACACTGGGTCGGTGCGCTTGCAGAACGTTACAAAAAGTCCTGCAAGCAGCATCTTTGGGGCGGTGCGGTGCCTCCACCGCCCCTGCCCATTGAAAACAATGGGCAGTGCTTCCAAAGCGGCTGCACACCGCCTCGGTAGCGCGGTGTTTCAGCACTTTTAACCCCGTTTTAACTCCTTGTGGGGGGTTAAAAGCGCCTCACACCCACCTGCATAGCGGCGCCGTGAAACTAGCGGGGATTTACCGCCACCGCCCGCCTGCCTCAATGTGAAAGGAGCCTTACTTTATTTCTCATCTGTTCTTGAGTTTCTTAGATCGCGGCATTATTTATTGCTTTTTGAGCTTCTATTTAAAGTAGTAGTAATGTCTGTTCTACCACTTGTATCAACAGGTAAACCTAGTTGCTGTAACAGCTTATAAAGTGTGAGCTGGAGTGCAGCTTCAATTTGTTAGTGTATCTTAGGCTCCATTCACACTTGTGCGATTTTTCATGCGACTTTGGGCATCAAAGTCACATGACAAATCACACCCTGTTCTTTTCAATGGCGCTCTTTCAAAATGATGTGACTTAAAATCGCAGCAACTTTGAAAAGGTGCCTGCACTACTTTGGTGCGACTTTTGATGCAACTTTGATCCATAGAATGTAAAGTCGAATCAAAATCGCACCAAAAGTCACAGCAAAGTGGAGCTCCAAATTTACATTTTGGAGACGCGCTAATGTGAACGGAGCCTTAATCTGCTAGTACATTTAATACTCTCCTCCCCCCAGACTGATAATGCTGCTAACCAAAGGTGCCCCCTGTGCTCCTTCATCCAGAGTGGAGGCACCCTAATACAGGAGATGTGTTACTGGCCAGATCACCAGGTAAAAATAGAGGGGGGAAATACTAAAAAGAAAACTGCCACCACATCTAATGATTGGTAATTTTGTTTTTTGGTTTAATACTGCTTTAAACATTCAACATTACATACATGAAGGTCTATTTGAACATTTGAAGTTAAAGTACAGTGGGTAGAGAAAAGAACCCCCCTTTAAAATAATCTCATGTTGTTGCTTTGCAGCCTGAAATGAAGACACGCACAGTTTTTGTTTTATCCAGCTGTATTTACTAGTGCAACTTCCAAATGAAAGATGTAACACCATTCTGTAAGAAAAAATATAAAACATTCAAAAATGGAATTGCTGAGTTGAAAAAAGGATCACCCCCTTGTGTCAGTATTTTGTTGAACCATCTTTTGCTTTAATTGCAGCCTTTAGTCTGTTGGGATTTGTCTCTGTTAAGTTTGCACATCTAGAATTTGCAATTTGTCCACTCTTCCTTGCAGAACTGCTCAAGTTCAGTTATTTGATGGTGACCGTTTGTGGACTGCAGTCTTCAAGTCATTCCACAGATTTTCAATGGGGTTTAACCACTTCAGATCCGCGCTATTGCCAAAATACGGCTCCAGCGCGGATCTGAAATGCCGGGAGGACGTCAATGGACGTCCTCCACTGCGCATGCCCAAGCGCGCCCCCTGGTGGCAGCGGCGGCGCGCGCGCGCGCCGCACGCTGCGCGAGCGTGCCCGCGGGTCGGGCGGACTCGATGTCCGCCCGAGACCCGCCGATCACTTTTAGGAGCCTCAGAACGGGGAACCGCCGTTGTAATCACGGCGGTTCCCCGTTCTGTGACAGGGGACAATCAGATCTACTGATCCCTGTCACTGGGATCAGTTAGATCTGTTATGTCCCGACCAGTCCCGCCCCCCCACAGTTAGAACACAGCCAGGGAACATATTTAACCCCTTCACTGCCCCCTGCAGGTTAACCACTTCACTGCCAATGACATTTATACAGTAATCAGTGGACATTTAAATTTCTGATCGCTGTATAAATGTCATTGGTCCCAAAAATGTGTCAAAAATGTCCGACATGTCCCCCCCAATATCGCAGTCCCGATAAAAATCGCAGATCACCGCCATTACGTCACTGTCCCTAGTCATCTAGACTAACAGGGGACAGTGTCTTGCCCCTTGGCGGCACTAATGTTGCCGCCAAGGGGC
>BLSH010460263.1:1044420-1059523 GCA_018402905.1 Glandirana rugosa | reverse complement strand
ACACGTACCACAGCAAACTTCGAAACAGAGAGTTCCGATCTTTTTCTTGTTCTCGAAGAAACCCCGTATGGCATCAACGTACAAAAACCGGGGATATCTTAAGTTACTATCACGGACTTTATACGGATTTCTTTGTAAAAAACTCGTTAGATAACGTAGATCATCGGTATAATATAACGGTTTTAATAACCCTACAGACGGAAATGTGTGTGTAATTGAAAAGGCCCAAAACGACCAACCACAAGTCTATCTAATAGCTACACACAAAGAAACATTCTAGGACACCCATAGCTTACACCCTACTATAATTCTCCTACCCTCCCCCAGGGAATATCATCCCACATTCGATACCCACAGGATCTTACAAAGAAACACACATCGATAATCTATCTGAACACCAACCAGCAAAACCCGGAAAAGTTAATGTGTGTGTAAAGGCAGACATCCCAATAATTTTGGCAATATAATATGGCTACTAGATGCAATAGATTGCTCAAAAAATGTTTCTTTAGGCATATTTCAGGCACTATCATTGAATTCTATAGGGGCCAAAAACATGCAACTACGGTATGCCCCAAAGAAGCTCTTGTTCTTTTTCTAGCCTTGAGAGACAAAGCTTCAAACGACACCATGCACAGGTGTAAATTGGCACCATTAAAGCAGAATTCCAGGTATGGCATTTTATAGATACAGTGGTTGCATTGATCCAGCAACATTCACACCTGAACAATTTGAAGTGTGTTTCACAGAAGCACTTTAACGCTCAACATCAAGATTCCCATTATATCTAAAGAATACAGCATAAAGAATAAAGAATAAAGCATGGATATTTTATACATACAGTAGCTACATTGATCCAGCATGTAACTATGTATATATTATACCTTTGGGATCCCTCTAGAACATAGGTTTCCAAACGTCCTTAACAAAGGGCGAGTTTATTGTCCTTTAGACTTTAGGAGGCCAGACTGTCACCATCGGTAGTAGAAAATGTCCCAGCATTAGCTGGGGTTAACAATTCCCCATCTTTGGTGTCAGTGAGAGGAATTGTGCCCTAATGTTTGTATCATTAGGAGGAACTGTGCCCTATCATTTATGTCATTTGGTCCCATTGTTGGTGTCATTGGGAGGAATTGTGCCCCCTCATTGGTGTCATTGGGAGGAATTGTGCCCCCTCGTTGGTGTCATTGGGAGAAATTGTGCCCCATCTTTGGTGTCATTGGGAGGAATTGGACTGCCATTGTTGATGTTATTGAGAGGAACTGTGCCCCATCGTTGGTGTCATTGGTAGGGATTGTGCCAAACCATTGGTGTCATTGGGAGGAGCTGTGCCCCTTTGTTGGTATCAGTGAATGAAATAGTGCCACTGGAGTGAGTGGCTGCCCTGATGTATTTTGAACAAAGGAGATCAGTGGCTTCTCATGGGCACCTTTCAGAGAATGCTTTGCAATTCAGAGAATGCAAAGCATTCTCTGATTGAACGAGGAGAGATGGGGCGGTAACGCCATGCTCTTCACATTGTCCAATCAGAGAATACTTTGCATTCATTGAGAAAATGCAAAGCATTCTCTGAATGGAGCCCATGACAAGCAGCCAACCTCCTGTGTTCAGAATGCAGCCGGCAGGGCAACCCCTTGGCATTCAAGCCTCTGGTGTATGCAATACCGCATGTGGCCAGAGGTCTGGGGGGCGCTGGTGGCTCCCAGCGCCTCGTGGAGAACTCGGAGACACTTGGAAACACTGCGAGACACTCCCAGCTGGGTGGGGCGGGCGCAACGTGCATTGGAGCACCCAAAATTGTCAACAGTTCCCAAGCCCTCGCACCTCTGGCCGCATACAGTACTGCATACACCAGTGCCCCCGCACCTCTGACCACATACAGTACTGCATACACCAGCGCTCCTGCACCTCTGACCACATACAGTACTGCATACACCAGCGCTCCTGCACCTCTGACCACATACAGTACTGCATACACCAGCGCCCCTGCACCTCTAACCACATACAGTAATGCATACACCAGCGCCCCTGCACCTCTGACCACATACAGTACTGCATACACCAGCGCCCTCGCACCTCTGACCACATACAGTACTGCATACACCAGCGCCGCCGCACCACTGACCACATACAGCACTGCATACACCAGCACCCCCGCACCTCGGGCCACATACAGTACTGCATACACCAGCGCTCCTGCACCTCTGACCACATACAGTACTGCATACACCAGTGCCCCCCCACCTCTGACCACATACAGTACTGCATACACCAATGTGGTTGTGGAATGCATCATCTGAGTTTCCATTGTTTCCTATGGGGAAACTTGCTTTGATATATGAGTGCTTTGGATTACAAGCATGTTTCTGGAATGAATTATGCTTGTAATCCAAGGTATTACTGTACTTTTATTTAACTCACAAGGATCCACAACCCCAAATTCCTGGTCTGCAGAAAACCAAATGAGCAATAAACAGCTTTCTTGATGAGAAAAAAATAGGTGCATCCGGCATAGCAAATGCAATTAAGAAATGCACAATATGTGTAATACCTGACATAGTTTAGTTTGCATATATCGCCCATAGTAAAGCCATTTAGTGCCATTCGCACATCAAATAACACTATGATCTGTCAACAAACACATCTCTTCTTCTGTTAACGTTCTGTGCTTTAATTAGCAGGCTATTTTCCACCAGCCATTGATGCGATGATAGTATTCTTCAATTAACTTAATCGAATGACACTGATCAAAACAGAACGCTGTTCAAAAGACAGATGTGTAGTCACTACATTTAAACACAACCCACATACACATCCATTAGACATTATGCAAATGTGGGCCATTATTAGCTGCTCGTTTGCACAAGTATATATTTGGAGAAACCTTTATAAACCCATCCAATGATATGACAAGATGTGCGAGAGTCTATGATCAATTATGTCAGAGCCATCGGATCCTCGGAAAACCCCTTTATTACACATAATAATCAGAGCATGCTGGGTACACTCTTCATAGACGATGATGCAGTTCAAGAATGTCTTAGGAGCGTGGAAATTCACAATTGTGATCTTAAAGCAACACAAAAAAGCAACTGGATTAAATATTTACTTACGGCATTTTTCTCCTCATAAATAATTTTTATTCATTTGAGATGTATCTTGAACTTGCTAGTAATTTAAAGCTGAAGTTTAGGTATGGCTATTTTTGCATATTATGTACACTATATTTTGAAAAGTATTGGGACACTTGCCTTTACACGCACATGAACTTTAATGGCATCCCAGTCCCACCCTTTGTAGCTATAACAGCTTCAACTCTTCTGGGAAGGCTGTCCACAAGGTTTAGGAGTGTCTATGGGAATGTTTGACCATTCTTCCAGAAGCACATTTGGGGGTCAGGCACTGATGTTGGACGAGAAGGCCTGGCTCGCAGTCTTGGCTCTGATTCATCCCAAAGGTGTTCCCAATCAGGTTGAGGTCAGGCCAGTCAAGTTCTTCCACCCCAAACTCGCTCATCCATGTCCTTATGGACCTTGCTTTGTGCACTGGTGCGCAGTCATGATGGAACAGGAAGGGGTCATCCCCAAACTCTTCCCACAAAGTTGGGAGCATAACATTGTCCAAAATGTCTTGGTATGCTGACGCCTTAAGAGTTCTCTTCACTAGAATTGAGGGGCCAAGTCCAACCCCTGATAAACAACCCCACACAATAATCCCCCCTCCACCAAATGATTAGGACCAATGCATAAAGCAAGGTCCATACAGACATGGATGAGCGAGTTTGGGGTGGATGAGCTTGACTTGCCTGCACAGAACCCTGACCTCAACCCAACAGAACACCTTTGGGATGAATTAGAGCGGAGACTGAGAGCCAGGCCTTCTCATCTAACATCAGTGCCTCGCCTCACAAATGTGCTTCTGGAAGAACAGTCAAACATTCCCATAGACACTCCTAAACCTTGTGGACAGCCTTCCCAGAAGAGATGAAGCTGTTATAGCTGCAAAGGGTGGGCCAACTCAATATTGAACCCTGTGGGCTAAGACTGGGATGTCCTTAAAGTTCATCTGCATGTGAAGACAGACATCCCAATACTTTTGACCATATATTGTGTGTATCATACCTGTAGGATCCACATGGAAGCAGGAAATCACTGTAGCAGGCACCACAAAGTGTTCTCTGAATGGCGCCTATCGAGCAACCTCCTTTGTTAACAAAGCAGCCGGGTAGCCACTCAGCATGGTACCTGGAAGCTAGCAGCAATCGATGTACAAGTAGTGTCTACTACAGTGATTTCCAGCCTCCAGGGGAATTCTCTAGCTATTGCACATGCATAGTTACATTGGTCGAATATAGACCAATGTAGTTATGCAAAAATAACCATACCTGTGATTCAGCATCTCCCTCCTTGCAAATTTTAGCCCTTTCCATGTTCTGGGAGTGTCTAGGTATTGCCTTTTCTGGCCTAGCTCCTTTGCCCCTCTATCCCCTATGTCAGACTTTTCTCAACATTTTTACCCCAAAGGAAACCTTGGCATAACTTTAACGTCTCAGGGAACCTTTTCTAAAATTAAATAATTGGGGAAGATTGACAGTCATTGGAAGAATGTTCCCCTTACAGTGGTGATCAGAATGCCACCCTTAGACCCAATACACACTATCCAACTTTTGTTGTCTGATTTCCTTTAGATTTACCAAAACAATGTAGTGCAAGGGACTGCCTGATTGCATACAAATAAGGTTTGACCTCATATTATATGGTTTTGGTAAATCTGAAGGAAAAAATCTGCAGAAAATTGTATAATGTGTATCCAGCTTTAGACAGCTAAAAGATGATTGGTATTGTGCTGCTGGTTTGGCATGGTGGCGTTAGACCTGGTATTATGTAGGTGCCATCAGATGGGAGGTCAATCAGCCACAGCTCAAGGAACCCCTCTAGAGCAAGGATATGCAATTAGCGGACCTCCAGATGTTGCAGAACTACAGATCCCATGACGCATAGCAAGACTATGACAGCGACAAGCATGACACCCAGAGGCAGAGGCATGATGGGACTTGCAGTTTTTCAACAACTGGAGGTCCGCTAATTGCATATCCCTGCTCTAGAGGAACCCTAGGGTGGAAAATGGATGCCCTACATAATCTTTTATGTAACTGCTAGGGGAAGAGCAAAGGGGAATAAAATAGAGTGGTCACATCTAAGATGTCTCATGGCCTTTGGATGTCTCCACATGAGAGGCTTTTACAGGTAAATGCCATGCATAAAAACATTAAACTCACTTATGGGAAGATTGTTGTTGAAATTAATGGTGTAATGACAGGGTCTCTTTAACTGAAGATCCTTGCCTGTATCTAGAGAAGAGGGGATTAAGGGGGATATGATAACCATGTATAAATACATACAGTATCTCACAAAAGTGAGTACCCTCACATTTTTGTAAATATTTTATTCTATCTTTTGTGACAACACTGAAGAAATGACACTTTGCTACAATGTAAAGTAGTGAGTGTCCAGCTTGTATAGCAGTGTAAATTTGCTGTCCCCTGAAAATAACTCAACAACACTGCCATTAATGTCTAAACCGCTGGCAACAAAAGTGAGTACACCCCTAAGTGAAAATGTCCAACTTGGGCCCAGAGTGTAAATATTTTGTGTGGCCACCATTATTTTCCAGCACTGCCTTAACCCTCTTATGCATGGAGTTCACCAGAGCTTCACAGGTTGCCACTGGAGTCCTCTTCCCCTCCTCCATGAGGACATCACAGGGTTGGTGAATGTTAGAGACCTTGCGCTCATCCACCTTCCATTTGAGGATGCCCCACTGATTCAGGGCACCCCTGAATAAACCAAAGGTGCCATAGCGTCAGTGGTATCGCAAGAGGATGGCTTCTGGGGCTACAAGTTTCTTATTGGGTGCAGTGGTGCCCGGACCAGGTGGCCGGACTGGCCTACTGGGAAATTTATAGGTAAGGCAGCAGTAGCACTCTGTGAGGTCTCAGCAGTGGCGCGCCCCTCTCATCATGGCCGGTAAGATTCCTCCACAGCCTCTGTCCTGTACCTTGTCCCCAGCCTTTGTCCTGTACCATGTCCCCAGCCTCTGTCTTGTACCATGTCCCTAGCCTCTGTCCTGTACCATGTCCCCAGCCTTTGTCCTGTACCATGTCCCCAGCCTCTGTCCTGTACCTTGTCCCCAGCCTTTGTCCTGTACCATGTCCCCAGCCTCTGTCCTGTACCATGTCCCCAGCCTCTGTCCTGTACCATGTCCCTAGCCTCTGTCCTGTACCATGTCCCCAGCCTCTGTCCTGTACCATGTCCCTAGCCTCTGTCCTGTACCATGTCCCCAGCCTCTGTCCTGTAACATGTCCCCAGTCTCTGTCCTGTACCATGTCCCCAGCCTCTGTCCTGTACCATGTCCCCAACCTCTGTTCTGTACCATGTCCCCAACCTCTGTCCTGTACCATGTCCCTAGCCTCTGTCCTGTACCATGTCCCCAGCCTCTGTCCTGTACCATGTCCCCAGCCTCTGTCCTGTACCATGTCCCCAGCCTCTGTCCTGTACCATGTCCCCAACCTCTGTCCTGTAACATGTCCCCAGTCTCTGTCCTGTACCATGTCCCCAGCCTCTGTCCTGTACCATGTCCCCAACCTCTGTTCTGTACCATGTCCCCAACCTCTGTCCTGTACCATGTCCCCAGTCTCTGTCCTGTACCATGTCCCCAACCTCTGTCCTGTACCATGTCCCCAGTCTCTGTCCGGTACCATGTCCCCAACCTCTGTCCTGTACCATGTCCCCAGTCTCTGTCCGGTACCATGTCCCCAGTCTCTGTCCTGTCCATGTCAGGCAAAATTTGGCATCAAAAACACAATTGCGTCTGCATTCTGCATCGGCGTTAATGAGCGTTGGTGAGCGTTGGCATCAATAGGCATTTAAAAAAAAAACATTCCTCTGCTATTTTTTAAACTGAAAATGGCGGCGCTAAAAATGCCGGTTAACGACGCTACGGCATTTAGTGAGCGTTTTTCCGTCTCAGCATCAAAAATGCCATGAAGTTACAGCCTTGGAACACGTGGTTTTGTGTTTGATTTACAGCTTAATAACACCAACGCCATCTACAGCTCAAAAACGTCTGTGTTTTTATGGGGCCATTGAATAACATAGAGAGCTGCAAAAAGCCCTAAAAAATGCAGCGGTAAAAAACGTCCGTGTGTATGAGGTCTTAATCTGGGGGGGCAGCGTTAGATGTAGCAGCAGCTTTAGATACACTACTACTTTCCTTTTCTGATAACGATTTTGCCGTAATAAAAGCTGATCATTTTAACCATTTCAGCCCCGGAAGGATTTGCCCCCTTCCTGACCAGGCCATTTTTTGTGATATGGCACTGCGTCGCTTTAACTGACAATTGCGCGGTCGTGCAATGGTGTACACAAATAAAATTGATGTCCTTTTTCCCCACAAATAGTTTTCTATTGGTGGTATTTTATTACCTCTGCAGTTTTTATTTTTTGCGCTATAAACATAAAAAGACAATTTTGAAAAAAAAAAACATTTTTTTTTTACTTTTTGCTATAATAAATATCCCAAAAAAACAAAAATTATCAGTTTAGGCCAATATGTATTCTTTTTTTTGGTAAAAAAAACCCCAATAAGCATATATTGATTGGTTTGCGCAAAAGTTACCGCGTCTACAAATTATGGGATAGATTTAGGGACTTTTATTTTTTTTATTGTTTTCACTGGTAATGCGACTCTGCACTCCTGAGCTACCTGTATACTCTATCACTCGAGTCAGAGGTGCAAGGGAGACCTTCCTCTGCATAAACCAGGCTCTACCCACCAGGTACGTAACAGGGACTTTTATTTATTTTTTATTGCTTTTACTAGTAATGACGGCGATCTGCGATTTTTAGCGGGACTGCGACATTGCGGCGGACAAATCTGACCCCAAATTACACTTTTTGGGGACCAGTGACATTATTACATTAATCAGTGCTATAAAAATGCAGTGATCAAAGCATAAATGACACTGGCAGGGAAGGGGTTAACACTAGGGGGCGATCAAGGGGTTAACTGTGTTCCCTCAATGTTTTCTAAAGTTATGGGGATGGGCTGGCAGGGACATGACAGAGATTGCTGTTCCCGATCACTGGGAACAGAAGATCTTTGCCATGTCATCTGTCAGAACGGGGACCCGCCTTATTTTCATAGGCAGATCCCCGTCCTGCCTCTGTTCACGGCGATCGGGAGTCACCGGGGGACATCGAGTCCACTGGACCCGCGCGTGCCCACAATCCCTCATGCACGGACTGCCATACAGCTATGGCGGTTAGCGCAGGAGAGTCAACTTGCCGCAGTGCAATGATGGTTGCTGGTCGGCAAGTGGTTAACCACTTCAGATCCGCGCTATAGCCAAAGTACGGCTCCAGCGCGGATCTGAAATGCCCGGAGGACGTCCATGGACGTCCTCCACTGCGCATGCTCCTGCGCGCCCCCTGGCGGCAGCGGCGGCGCGAGCATTCCCGTGGGTCGGGCGGACTCGATGTCCGCCAGAGACCCGCCGATCACCTTTAGGAGCCTCAGAACGGGGAACCGCCGTTGTAAACACAGCGGTTCCCCGTTCTGTGACAGGGGACATAGCAGATCTACTGATCCCTGTCACTGGGATCAGTTAGATCTGTTATGTCCCGGCCAGCCCTGCCCCCCCACAGTTAGAACACACCCAGGGAACATATTTAACCCCTTCACTGCCCCCTGCTGGTTAACCCCTTCAATGCTAATGACATTTACACAGTAATCAGTGGACATTTAAATTTCTGATCGCTGTATAAATGTCATTGGTCCCAAAAATGTGTAAAAAATGTCCGACATTTCCGCCCCAATATCGCTGTCCCGATAAAAATCGCAGATCGCCGCCATTACTAGTAAAAAAAAAATAATAATAAAAACGCCATAAATCAATTCCCAGTTTGTAGACGCGATAACTTTTGCGCAAACCAATCAATATACGCCGATTGCGATTTTTTTTTTACCAAAAATATGTAGAAGAATATATATCAGCCAAAACTGATGAATAATTTTTTTAATGGATTTGTACTTTAGCAAAAAGTAAAAAATATTGTTCTTTTTTGAAAAATTGTCGATCATTTTTTGTTTATAGCGGTGATCAGAAATGACGCAGATGGGATCAAATACCACCAAAAGAAAGCTCTATTTGTGGGAAAAAAAGGACGCAAATTTTATTTGGGTACAACGTCGCACGACCGCGCAATTATCATTCAAAATGCGACAGCGCTGAAAGCCAAAAATTGGTCTGGGCAGGAGGGGGGTTTAAGTGCCCGGTAAGGAAGGGGTTAATGACCCCTGCCAGTGTTCATTGGTTTGTCTCATCCATGTAAACTGATACATTTTGCTGGAGAGCCTGAGCATGTGAAATACAACAGCCTTGCTGCCTGGATCACCATTCACCAGATGAAATTAGAAGAAAGAAAGCCCAAAAAAAAGGAAATGAATGCAGCCACCACATCTACAAACTGTTAAGCTGCAAAATATTAAATGTTTACTTAATACCGCTTTAAGGGAAAAAAGACCCGGGGGCTGAAGTGGTTAAAATAATCACTTCTCTGGTCTCAGATTATAGCTGTTTCTTCAACAAATTCAAGTGTGGTTGTGTTAGAAGCCAAGATAAGCCTGGAATTGATTAAGTCTTACTATGGTTTTTTTAAAACTGCAATTCCCTTTTTTTTTTCTTTTTTTTTTTTTTTTTAATATAGACCTGTAAATTCGTTAGATGTGTAATTCCTCTTCCGCAGGCTTTTGCTTATTGCTACATAGAATTAATTACACTTGCATAGGAAAATGCATCCCACTTAAACACTGTAGATATTTTTACATCACAAGGAATAGATGTGTTCTATATATATTGCTGATGTCACGGGGGGAAGTAAAAAAAATGATACATAATAATATTTATGAATGCTACAAATTGTTCTGTTCTGCTTTTACATGATTATAGATGCAATAGAAAAACGAAACCCCTGCAGGCTGGACTGAATCATACATTAGAATTATGCATATCAGCAGCTAGCAATAGGACTTAGCTATAAGCCTGCAATTCATAAAGCCTGGGACACAAATCCTAGGAATTCAATATCGTTTGGATATTCTTAGCTATGATTCACTATTTAGAGAAATTTGCAATTTAAGAATTATGTGTAGTTAGCTATAGATCTATTACCGAACGTGGTAAGAATTAGCGAATATGCCAAAAGTGAGCTGCCATATTTTGTTAGAAAAACAATTCAGGCGCTAATCGGGCGTAAAGACTTTGCAAATTTTGGTACTCAACTGCTTCAGCCCCAGCCGACGTCATTATTCTGCGGCAAGGTGGCTGCTTCCCGCAAATCGCCGTAGCTGTACTGCGGCGCGGGAACTCGCTTGTGTGGGCGCGCGTGCGCTCACATTGGACAGCGGGGGAGCCAATTAACAGGTGGGGCCGACTCGATGTCTGCCGGCCACCGGCGAACGTTCCCGGCAGTGACAGAACTGGGATCTGCCTGTGTAAACAAGGCAGATCCCCGTTCTGACAGGGGAGATCACACAGATCCTGTCAGGAAGACAGATCTGTGTGATTCCCCAGTCACACAGCCCCCATCCAGTTAGTAACACCTCCCAGGGAACCCGGGGCGGCCCATCCATTAAGGGCGCTCGGACGCCGCCCCCTCTGTCCCCGCCACCCCCTCTATGCTAAATGGATAGATCCATGCATAGCATGAATCTATCCTTGGCCCCTGCAACCACCCCTATTCATGGGGCTGGTCCCTTTCAGGACGCCGGCCACATGAATTACTGGGGCGGGGTTTTTTTTAAAGCACCTGATTAGAGCCATAGGCTCTAATAGGCTTCAAAAAAGAGCGGCTGGTGGCGCAGAGAGCACTGCGCTCGCAGCCCACTCAGTGTATTAGAAAAGCAAATTAATATTTGGTTTTCTAACACTGAATTGCCTCTCTGCCAATCAGGAAGAGCGGGTATGTTACCGGTTTCCTGATTGGCTGAGCGGTCAGGCGATTCTATTGGACACCTTTCTCAGAGGAGGAGGGGGATGCACGGCCGAAGCAAAGCACGCTCCCGCTCGCCGGACACCTTTGCCCGCTTCCTAGATGGGGTAAGTGCAGGACTTTGATGTCCCGAGTGCTGGGGGGGGGGGGATCAGTAGCTGTCAGTGCCGCAAGCCCCATGGCGGGGGTGAGGGAGTGCTGTATACACTGCTGTATGCCCTACTGTATATACCCTATCTGGTGATGCTGTATACTCTGCTGTATATACCCTATCTGGTGATGCTGTACATACCCTGCTGTATATACCCTATCTGGTGATGCTGTATACTCTGCTGTATATACCCTATCTGTGATGCTATATTCCCTGCTGAATATACCCTATCTGGTGATGCTGCACATACCCTACTGTATATACCATATCTGGTGATGCTGGGCTGTATACTCCTGACATAATGGGTCGAATCTATAAGGGGTGGGGCTTATGAGAAGTGGGATTGGTCAAAAGGGAAGGGCGGGGTCTGGCGCCCCCCCCATCCTAAAATCTCACTAGCAGCCACTACAGGGAACACATTTAATCCCCAATAACAGTGCATATTTTTAGCACTGATTAATGTAATAATGTCACTGGTTCCAAAAAAGTGTCAAAAACTTCTGTTAGGTGTCCGATCTGTCCGCCGCAATGTGCACTCCCGCTAAAGATCGCTGATCGCTGCCATTACTAGTTAAAAAATAAAATAAATAAAAATGCCATAAATCTATCCCCTATTTTGTCGACGCGATAACTTTTGCGCTTACCAATCAATATACGCTTACTGCAATTTTTTTTACCAAAAATATGTATCAGAATACATATCGGCCTAAACTGCTGAATAAATTAGTTTTTTTTTTACATTTTTTTGGAAATGTTTTATAGCAGAAAGTAAAAAATGTAGGTTTTCTTCAAAATTGTCCTTTTTTTTGTTTATAGCGTGGAAAATAAAAACCACACGGGTGATCAAATACCACCAAAAGAAATCTCTATTTGTGGGGAAAAAAAGGACATCAATTGTGTTTGGGTACAACGTCATGTGTCTGCGCAATTGTCAGTTAAAGCGTTGCAGGGGGAAATCCTTCTGGTCCTTAAGTGGTTAAAGTGGTTGTAAATTTACATTGATGAATTGTACTTATAGGTAAGCCTCAGTGGTGGCTGGTGTTTTTGGGGGGGCGGGCAAACAATCCACCTGCCCACCCCCTCACCCGGTCGGCCGGCCGGGTCACGGAGTCACGGACAGCACCCCCGGTTGGTCAGTAGTCGGGGACCCCCACTTACCCCATCTCCTAGGCACCCCCCCAGGCGGTGGGTGGCGGCAGCTTCTCTCCAGGCTGGGGGCGGCTGCTTTCTCGGTTCCCCCTGCGTCTCCCCCCTCCTCCTCCTGGTGGCCAATCTGATTGGATCTCCTTTTGGCCAACCGGGTGACGGGTCTCAGGACCCACTTCCTGATTGACCGAGAGGAAAATCAGTGTTACAATAGCAAATATTCATTTGCTATTGTCACACAACTGGATGGGCTTCAGGCGCAATGCTCAGCACCCTGAGCCCACCCTTTTTTTAAAGCCTATTAGAGCCTCTGGCTCTAATCTCATGCTTCAAAAATAAAAAAAAGGAACTGTAAATATCTCCTAATCATGCGCCGTTTAGGAGATATTTACTGTATATGCGGGTGATGACGTCATCGGCGCATACCCTCTTACACCGGGCTCTGAAGGAACAGCCACCCATGCTGCTTCTACAGAGCTTTCTGACGTCATGCGGCTTCGGCCATTCACAGAGCCGGAGTCCGCGGACCCAGAAGGGAGATGGGTGAAGATGGATGAAGCCTCCATCGGTGACATTGCATCGGTGGAGGGCTTCGCTTGCAGGTACGTTTCATATAATGTGTTAGTATGCAAGGCACATTAGAACATTATGACTTTATAGGCCAGAAAAAAAATAGCCTGAGGTTTACTTCCTCTTTAACAGCAGTGCTTGCTTGTTACAGAAACCCTTCTTGCTCTGGCTTACTAGACTTCATTACCAGCCAGTTGAAGCAAAACTAAGCTCTCTCAATCAGCATTAACTATGTGTAATCCTTATGGTGCTAGAATTTGTAAATAGATAGGAAGGTATATTATATTTAATTTAATTATTATATTTAATTGGTGTTAAATGTTTTTTTCTTACATTACTTCCTCAGTTACTTACCCGCACTCATATAGGAGTCATTTACTGACCAAAAATGCAGTTTTTCTAATTTTTTTATTTACTGAAGATTACACGCAGCCAGTGGTGGCTGGGGAAAATTTAGAATGGGGGAGGCGCCAGACCCCGCCCTTCCTTTTTGACCCATCCCACTTCCCATAAGCCCCACCCCTTATAGCTCCCATCCCACCCCTTTTGTCAGGAGTATACAGCCCAGCATCACCAGATAGGGTATACAGCATCACCAGATAGGGGTATACAGCATCACCAGATAAGGGTATACAGAGTCACCAGATAGGGGTATATAGAGTCACCAGATAGCAGTATACACTTACAGAGTCACCATATAGCAGTATACAGAGTCACCAGATTGGGGTATACAGAGTCACCATATAGCAGTATACAGAGTCACCAGATTGGGGTATACAGAATCACCATATAGCAGTATACAGAGCCCTAGATAGCAGTATACAGTCACCATATAGCAGTATACAGAGCCCCGGATAGCAGTATACAGATCCCCAGATAGGGTATACAGGGCCCCAGCTAGGGTATACAGAGTCCCAGATAGGGTATACAGGGTCCCAGATAGGGTATACAGGATCCCAGATAGGGTATACAGTCACCAGATAGGGGGATAGGGGTATACTAGGTTGCCACATCATCACTTTAATCCAGGACACACATGAATTACACAGGCTATGAGGCTAATTTAATGCAGACAAGGCAGCAAGTGAGTTTAATTACCACCTTAATCAGCCACAGAACCTGCGCAATTGATATGTGTCCTGGATTAAAGGGATGATGTGGCAACCCTAGGGTATACAGGGTCCCAGATAGGATATACAGTCACCAGATAGGGGGATAGGGGTATACAGGGTCCCAGATAGGGTATACAGTCACCAGATAGGGTATACAGGGTCATTATGAAAGCCCACCAGCTGTGTGGTGTCACCGCTGAGAAGACTTCCATCTCCACCCGGTCTTCCTTCCAGATTTGCAAGCTGCCGCAATGTCGTCACTCCCACACATGCGAGTTTGAGTCACCGATGCGACAGGGCTCTCTCAATGGATGGCACGCCACCTATTGAGAGCACAGTGCGCATGCTTAGGTAAATATGTCCTAAACTGTACACGTTTAGGAGGTATTCCTTACAGGTTCCTTACAGGTGTTCCTTACAGGTAGGCCTTATTATAGGCTTACATGAAGGTATAAATACAAAAAACACCTTTACTATCACTTTAAACAGTATTTTTTAGTTTGTGGTACTCAGTTGAGTTCTCCTTTAACCACTTGCTAACCCCCGCACAGATTTACCTCTACAGGGTGGCCGCGCTGCAATTCCGGGTAGCGGGCGCGCATGCGTGCCACCGGAGGCTCGCTCTGGTCAGCGGACTCGGCGGGTTTCTTACACAGGCAGAATGGCAGTCTGCTTATGTAAACAAGGCAGATCGCTGTTCTGTCAGTAAGGAAGGCAGGAAAACAAAACTTTTAGTCACTACTTACTTATTTAAGTTAAGTTAAGTTCAAGTTAAATACACAATTTTTACCATTCATAGGTGAGTCGTCGAGTTGTTGTGGTGTAACACGTAGGTGTCTAGGGTGTTGTGTTAATCGTGGTGGTTACACTATAGGTGGTGGAATATTCTACAGACGAACGGTCTCCCACACCTGGGGAATTAATGTCCTCCAGTTTGCCCCCCCCCCCTAGGTACGGAAGGAATGACTGTCTTGTCGCTAGACGGAACAAATGTATTCGTCTGACGGTAAGACGGACACATTCTTTGGGCGGCTCAGGCGACTGGTCTCGCTCGGAGGCCACCGTGCGTACGC
>BLSH010460263.1:1016623-1028051 GCA_018402905.1 Glandirana rugosa | reverse complement strand
AAGCCATGGCTTGGGCTTGTAAAGGCGCATCAAGCCGGCTTGGGCGGCTTGGGCTTGTAGGTCCACAAACGAGTTGAGATCTGTTCAGTGATAGAGTTTCAACCCCGTTTTAGTATAGAACAAGTAAGTTCACCCTACCTTCATCCTGGTTTCATCCTGGTTACAACGTCCCGTTTCATCCTAGTTTTCAGACTGGCAAAAATACAACCTATCACACTTGGGTCGGAATATAAATCGTCCAAGTAAATATAAGGCTGGGTTCACACTATCCAACATAAAAACGGTCAGACTTTTGATCCTACTTTGCCCTGCAACATTGGTCCTACTTTGGTCCTACTTCCATCCCACTTGAATGAACAAGATATGATTTTGCCCCAACTTTGAGATAGTGACTTGTCTAGAGTTGAGCAAACACCTGGATGTTCGGGTTCGGCGGGTTCGGCCGAACTACGCGGAAATGTTCGGGTTCGGTACCGAACGTTATCCGAACTTTACCCCTGACCCCGAACTCCATTGAAGTCAATGGGGACCTGAACTTTTCGGCACAAAAATGACTGTAAAAAAAGTCCTGGAAAGTGCTAGAGGGCTGCAAAAAAATAAAGAAAAATGGGAGATGTTATTAGATCTGCAATCTGTCCCTCAAAGCAGTGGTAATCTCTACCTAGTCCAGTATCAGATCATTCTGTAATGCAGGATGAGAGATCGTTCTGTAATGCAGTATGAGAGATCGTTCTGTAATCAGATCGTTCTGTAATGCAAGATGAGAGATCGTTCTGTAATGCAAGATGAGATGTTATAGATCTACAATGTGTCCCTCAAAGCAGTAGTAATCTCTACCTAGTTATTGGATCTGCAATCTGTCCCTCACAATCTGTCCCTCACAGCGCCGAGAGCATCCTCTCCCTACACTAACCCGAGAGCATGTGACATGCAGCACTGTGACTCCAGCCTCATATAGAGGCTGGGTCACATGATGCACTGGCCAATCACAGCCATGCCATTAGTAGGCATGGCTGTGATGGCTTCTAGGGAAAATCAGTGAAACGCTTGTTGATTGGCTGCCCTGCAGCTATTCAACATGCGTGATAAAATACCAGAACCCGAACGTTTTTCTCAAATGTTCGGGTTTGGGTTCGGTACACAGGCACCCGAAAGTTCGGTACAGACCCGAACTTTACAGTTCGGGTTCGCTCAACTCTAGACTTGTCCTTTCACCAATCAAAACAATCCCAGTGTGAGATAAATTCCTTTTACTGCTGCTGTAATCATCAAGTTGGATGTCACAAGTCGGATGGTTAGAACAAGGATCTGACTTTGATCCGACTTCAATGATATTCAATGGGCTGAAGTAGGACCAAAGTCGGACCAAAGTAGTACAGGAACCTTTTTCAAAGCCGGACCGACTTGTGTTGGACCAGTTAAGACGGCTCTTATAGGGAAACATTGATTTGGAGACGTCATGCGACTTGTGCTCACAATGTCCGTCCGTTTGTCAGACAAGTGTGAACCCAGCCTTAATGAGTAAGGTAAGTTGTATCCACTTTGAATACTCAATCATGTGCTAGCGATCCACGTGGGTTTTTTTTTTTTTGTTTACAAACTTTTTTTATTAGAAAGTTGCAAAAGGTGTTACATAAGAATAAACACTTTGAAATATCATCATAACATCTTAGTACAAAAGTTTGTCAAGAATTGTAAAACATGACCAAGATAGTCCAGCCAGTGACAGTGTACAGTTATCAATGTTAAATTATGAACATTAATGCCAATAAAGTTATTTCCAAATAGCGAACTAAAAAGACATCAACATAGCTATACATAGGCAGTTCTGAATAGCTAGAATGAATCAGTTAAAAATAGTGCAATGATCGAACCAGGGAGACCATTTACTCTCATAATAGGGCATAGTGTGGTAAAGAGTATGAAAAAGTTTTTCCACCCTACTTATGGAGTCTATTCGGAGTTTTACTTGGGAGAGTGACATTGATTGGGTTTTCCAATGCAGAGCGATTACCCAATGGATAGCAACACAGATTGTATGAATTAGTCTCATCTGTATCGTGGTAACCTCTGTGATTGGAGCAAATAATAAACAAAGCGTTGGGGGTAAGAGCAGTGGCGGCTGGTGCTCCATCGGTCGGGGGGGGGGCAGCAGCAGACAGACCTGGCCACGGGCCCTAAACCCCCCCCCCATTGCCGACTCGCTTAACCCTTCAGGTGTAGAGGAGAGATCAGTCTGATGATGAGGAGGAGGATGTCTGGTGTCCATGCACATGGTGTGGACTTTGCTGGGTGTCCATAGCTCACTCACATTTCCTCCTAGGACATGGTAGCCTGGTGGCGGGGATCCTCTGCCTCCTGCCACATGGGATCAAATACAGACTGGGCACCCCGAGATCAGCACACACAGCCCGATCTCACGCCCCAATCGCTGACCCAGATCCGATCCCCAATGGGTGACAGCGGGAGAGGGTGTCTGGGCACAGCCTCCAAACAGTGTGGACAGAGCTCACAGCCCACACTCTTCTCTCATCATCCCAGAGCAGCTTTGGCAGAGTTGGAAAATGTTTCCCCCCCGGCTCTGTGCTGCCAGCATTCAGGCCCATCCTGTCACTCCGATCACATCGTCCCGCCGGAGAGGCGCTCATACGACGGCTCTGATAGAGAGGAGGAGGAGGTTGTGGGGCTGAGAGCTGTGTGTTCCCAGAGAACTCTGACACAATCCTCTTCCCTCCTCCTTCTAAGCCAATGGAATTACTTCTCCTTTGGGCCAATCGGAGAATGGGTCCCCGGACCCGCTTCCTGATTGGCCGGGAGGAGAATCAGTGTGACAATAACAATTATTCATTTGCTATTGTCACACAACTGGGTAGGCTCGGGGCACAATGCTCTGCACCCTGAGCCCACCCCTTTTTGAAGCCTATTAGAACCTCTGCCTCCAATCACATGCTTAAAAAAAACAAACCCCATTGGAATCCATGCATCTGGTGCCCCACATGTAGGTTAGGGAGCCGGGCTCATGGATGGGGGGGTGGGCGGCTTTCCTGTGCCCCTAATGGACGGGCCGCCACTGGGTAAGAGAGCTGAGTACCAGTTAGTTTTGAGACAAAGGTGTCCAGCTTGCTCCAAATCAGAGTTACTTGAGAGCACTCCTAGTAAAGATGGAGAAACATACGAGAGGAGTGACTCCCCTAAAACATAAGGGGAACACTGTGGGAAAGAGAGTGGATTTTAACATGGGTCTGATACCATTTTGTAAAGAGTTTAAGAGCTGTTTCTCTAATGTTAAGAGACCCTGTACATATTTGTAGATTGTCCACACATTCATCCCAGTCCAAGATTCCATGCTCCAATGAGCAATCATTTTCCCATTTTATTCTATATCATAGGGAGTCTGCAGTGTTTGGAGGATTTCAGAAATGAGACCTTTACCTCTAGGGCAGTGGTTCTCAACTCCTGTCCTCAGGACCCACTAACAGGCCAGGTTTTCAGGATAACCAAAATGCATTACAGGTGATATCATTTGCTGCTCAGTGATTGCAGTATTCTAGTCTGCATCTCCCTGAGGTAATACTTAAAATCTGGCCTGTTGGTGGGTCCTGAGGACAGGAGTTGAGAACCACTGCTCTAGGGTTATGAAAGCAGATATTTTCATAAAGAGAAGGGCTTGACATTGCACCTATCTTGAAATGAGACATATAAAAGTGTTTAAACTGTAAGTAATGAAAAATGTCCTTGTTTGGAGCATGATATTTAGCCTGCAGGGATTGGAAGGTGATAAACTCAGAGTCCTCAATTACTAGTTTATGTAACGAAAGGACATCTGAGGCTATCCACCAGGTAAAATCGTGGAGATCAGTGAAACCTGGGGGAAAAGCTGGGTCTCCCAGAAAAGCTGCACGAGGTGGGGCCTGAGAATATAATGAGGGTTTTGTTTTATAACCTGTCCATAGTTGGAACGACTGTGCCACCAAAGTATTTAAAGGCTGCAAATTGGAGAAAAAAACTCAGTTGAACCACAAAAGACCTGGTAGGAAATATGGGAGAATCTAATCTGATTCAAATTTTACCCAGGGTACCCTCAAATTACCTACATGCCACTGCACTAATTGTGAGAACCTGGAGGCTGTAATTAGGTATTTAAGATGGACGCAGCTTCAACGTATTCACTTGTATTGTAATGTAACGAAAGTGAAGTGCCACACCACTGCTAAGGGGTCCAAACGGAACTTTATTCCCATTAAAGTCAGGGGGAAATCCATGATGATTGTTCTTGGCAGAGGTTCCCTTGAACCTGTAAAAAGGTTAAGAAAGACTGTTCTAGATTGTTGTTGCTCTGTCCAAGGGTACACAAAAATCCAACAAGTGCAAAGATTAAGTGCAAAGTACAGTTATCCACAGCAACAATTCCAATTCCGTTTGTACTGTAGATAAAAGACTAAGGCCAGCCATAGATGGAGCCAACTTCTTTCCACAACAACTTGGTTCCCTCATCAGCACAGACAGTGTTGACAGGGGAATCCCTCCTGCCAAGCCATTGTGTTCTGGTCCATAAAGACATGGATGAGTGAGTTTGGGTGGAGGAACTTAACTGGCCTGCACAGAGTCCTGAACTCAAACTGATAGAACACCTTTGGAATGAATAAGAGCAGTGACTGCAAGCCAGGCCTTCTGGTCCAACATCAGTGCCTGGCCTCACAAATGTACTTCTGGAAGAATGGTCAAACATTCCCATAGACACTCCTAAACCTTGTGGACAGCCTTCCCAGAAGAGTTGAAGATGTCACAGCTGCAAAGAGTGGGCCAACTCAATAATGAACCCTACGGACTAAGACTGGGATGCCATTAAAGTTCATGTGCGTGTAAAGGCAGGCGTCCCAACAATTCTTTTGGTAATATAGTGTACTTTAATTTTTCTGCTATAGATTACAGTCCTTTGCTATGTGCCCTGATTTGGGCCAGCAAGGAGTTGACACGTCCAGTTTATATAAAAGTAGATTCAACAATACTGCAAAATGGTCCCACTATCCTAGATGTCATGTCATAAACTCTAATGTATGCTGACAAATTCTTCCTGTGCCACAGACATTCAAAGTAGCACACTGACCATGCTCTCGGAGCTCATTCACACTATGCATAATTGCATAAATCATTTATTAGTGATTATAAACAGTGCCATTTTTGGTAACATCCACACAAGTGCTTTACAAAGTACCACGTTCTCCAATATATAATAAAAGAGGAAAACATAAGATGTTTATACAATGTATACTTTAAATTGCCACGTATCACATTTTGTAGTTCAATAGAAACTCACAATCTGGAGAATTGAGGAAGGAAGGGGTAACAAGATACTATATGTAGGTTTCTGTTCTATCAGGTTCATAATCCTGCCAAAAAACTCCAACTTTGTTGAAAACTGTAAGTGAAATCAAGGGAAGGACAGCCAAAGGGGTGAGCTAAGTTCTGAGGAAGGGGGTACACCCCCGAAACACGTCAGCCTTTACCCATTGTGGTTTCACAGCACACCTGTCCGCACCACCCCACTTCATGGGTTTTTCTTTGGTTCATTTGAGAATCACTGTTTGTGAGCACCCATTTTGTATTATTTTTATTATTCATTAAATGCCATTGGTAATGCACTAGGTGTGCGTGCCTTCTTTTTGTGTTTTGTTTTTCCTAAAGGGGTAGAGGATCCTGGGGGAGAAGGGACCAGCGGATGTAAATCCTACAGTGCAAAGTTAGTAATGATAATAAGGGGGCAAGAAAGGGGGAAATAAAGGGGTAACAGGGACATTGGGAAGATGGATTCTCATACTAGAATAAAGGTGCCACTTTGGGTTTGGTTCTGACCCAACTCTTCTTCAGGGGACCTCACATCCATCCAAAAGGCAGTAGACTGTGATAGTGTACCCAAAGGCCATTATAATCAATGGCCGTGTGACATCATCACGCCGGACACCGCATCATTTTGTTGGAAGAATGACATAAAGTTGGAATTCTGGTGGTTCTTTTTGAGATGAAGGTTCGTTGTGGATTGAGGGACCTATATCCATTGTAGATGTGAGAGTGTGTGACCTGCAAAGGAGATTTCTTAAAGGCATAGTTGACCACGCTATAGTTTGAGGGTCAAAGCGATCTGGTAAGCAGATTTAGATATACATGAATAAATATCAGGCAGTGCTTGCTTATGCATAAACTAACTGATTATACTTCAATGTTGTAGTGAATACTATAAACATTACTATATTGGTGATGTCAAACAATATTCCAATCTGTCCATCATAAATAAAAAAGTGATCTAGTGTAAACAAAAAGTCCTTTTGTGCAATATAAAGTGCTATGTGCCTTGTTCCCATGGTGTTCTCTGTGTTTCCACCATTTGCAATGTTATATTCACTCCGCACTCACCAGATGTTGGTGACTCCCTTGCTTTACAGCAAGGAAAATCAACTAGGCGTATAGGTCTTATTTAGGAGGACCTGCCCTGGTATCCTCTGGTGACTCCTACAGGTCCAGAACCCCTTGCTGTTGCGACCCCAGGGGCTCTTCCGGAGCGTTATTATACAGGTAAAAAGTAAATGGAGAGACAGCCTCTCATAGTATAAAATCATTTGGGTTTGTTCATGTGAAAATTACAGCAATTGCCATGTATAGCAATAAAAAAATGCCACTGTACAGATACACAATGGCCCTCTGTATGTGTGGAGAAATGGACGCTACCTAATTCCTGGTATGGGTTCCACTCTCTGGGCCGAAATGACGCACGGGGCCAACAGCTTGACCCAGCTTGGTCACCAGAGGATACCAGTGAGAGTGGGACAGGTCCCCCTAAATAAGACCTATAAGCTTACTTGACTTTCCTTCCTATAAAGCAAAGGAGTCACCAACATCTGGTGAGTGTGGAGTCAATATACAGAAAAATTATGTGGAAGTGTTCCCCGCAGATGGATAAAGGAAACTTTATTTATCTTAGAGCTGCTGCCTCCATCGCAAAACTTCACCTAGGTGTAGTTTTTATGAAATAGATATAATTTTTGGTGGGTATGGTGCTGCTCTGTAGGCGCTAATACAAGGTAATCTGATTGGTACTAAATATAGGCGGGTGGTCGTACCTGTACAAGAGGAATATTTAGTTTTGGGATATGACAGTGTGCCCCTATTATAATGATATTGTAATTCTGCTGGATGCTTCTTGGATCAATAAAGTGAAAAAAAGATAGTGCAAACCAAATATTAGTGTAAAACTGGGAATAGGAATCAAAGGTGCAAATAATTTAAAAAATATAAAATTGAAAAATTAAAAAATTAAGGTATAATTTAGGATTCATAGAAAAAAATATTTTTATATAATATACCAATATACCTAAAATTGTAGTGTTGTGTGCTCAAGATCAATAAATATAGTAATGTTTAACCCCTTCCTTACCGGGCCATTTCTGAAACTCCTCTCCTACATGTAAAAATCATCATTTTTTTGCTAGAAAAATACTCAGAACCCCCAAACATTACATATGTTATTTTAGCAGGGACTCTAGGGAATAAAATGGCAATCATTGCAACTTTTTATATCACACAATATTTGCGCAGGAATTTTTCAAACGCGTTTTTTTTGCAAAAAAAAAACAGTTTAGTGAATTAAAAAAATACAAAACAGTAAAGTTAGCCCAATTTTTTTGTATGTTGTAAAAGAGGATGTTTCGCCAAGTAAATTGATACCCAACATGTCACGCTTGAAAATTGCGAACACTCGTGGAATTGCGCCAAACCTTGGTACTTAAAAATCTCCATAGGCGACGCTTTAAAATTTTTTACAGGTTACATGTTTAGGGTTACAGAGGAGGTCTACTGCTAGAATTGTTGCTCTCGCTCTAACGCACGCGGCGATACCTCACATGGGTGGTTTAAACACTGGTTACATATGTGGGCAGGGCTTATGTATGCGTTCGCTTCTGCGTGTGAGCACGCGGGGACGGGGGGACTTTAATTTTTTTTTTATTATTATTATTTATTTTACTTTTATTTTTTTATTTTTACACTGTCTCTTTAATTTTTTTTTTTTGATCACTTTTATTCCTATTACATTGTAATAGGAATGGTGCATGACAGGTACTCTTTATGGAGAGATGGTGGGGTCAATATGAGGGCAGGCTGGAAAGACTGAGATCAGAAAGAAAAATTCCGATCCCAGCCTTTCCAGCCGTGATCACGGCTTTGTTTACTAAAGCCGGCCCGGGCGTGACGTCATAACATCGCTTAAGGGCCTCCGAGGGTCATAGAGATGACTGGTGACCAGATGGTCATCAGTCATCTCCCTGACGACAATCCGGCGGCGACGGATCTCTTCTCCCTGCCGCCGATCTACGGGCGGCACGGGGGAAGCACTGAATGGCGGCGGGAGGGGGGGACATCCCCTCCCGCTGCCTAGAAGAACGATCAAGGGGCTGAACTGCCACTATGATCGTTCTCATGGTGTACAGAATCGCCAGCCTGAAAAAATTATATCTGAACGGTGCCTGTAGCTGCTGGCACCGTTCAGATATCACCCCATAAAGTCCAGGACGTCCATGGACGTCCTACCGGCGGGAAGGGGTTACAGTGTATATGACCACTCCAGTAGACGTCCTATGACGAAGCGCGTAAGTCGGAACCATACGTCACATGTCACTTCCGGCAGTCCGTTTGGAACGCAGACAACACTACGGACTTCCTAGAACTCTGCTGATTATATACCATGCCTAATGATTTCCTCAAAAATGTGAGTGCATTATTTTACATTAATTATTAAAGAGTTTTAAAACGTACTACAATATCATTATAATAGAGGCACACCCCAAAACTAAATATTCCTCTTGTACAGGATTGAATATACCATTGCACGTGGTGGTAACACAGGGGATACCCTGGGAACAAGGCACAAAGCACTTTATATTGCACAAAAGGACTTTTTGTTTGCACTTTTGCACTTGTTTATTTATGATGGACAGATTGCAATATTGTTTGACATCACCAATATAGTAATGTTTGGAGCATTCACTACAACATTTTTAGTATAACCAGTTAGTTTGTGCATAAGCAAGCGCTGCCTGATATTTATTCATAATTTGCCTATCCAGTGGAGAGCATAGACAGCGGCTGCTTATATTACAATTACCTATACAGAACTTGATATCATTGGTTGTTCACCTAGGCGTGGGTGTCTATTATTGAGATTTAAATATGCACCGTGGTGCCGTTTAAGATTATCATCTTTGCACTGAAGCCGGTGAAGGGGATCCTATTTTTATCAATTTATTTATATTTTATGGACATTTATGATTTGGGCATTTTTTTTTTTTAGTGCTGCATTTTGAAATAATACATTATAATCAAACAATTGTATTTTTACTCCTGGGAAAATTTAAATGATTTCCAACAACACCACCAAATTTTATATTTTTCTAACCTATCCTGTTTTATGAGCATTAATTCTTATTCACACTATAAGGTGCATTCATTGTACTGATACACTCAAAATTTCATTTTTTTCCCCCAATGCACTGCAATGTAACACACTGCTGTGAATGGAACCTAATGTTTTCCTCTTGTCTATTTATTTTGTCTGCTCTAGAATATTTAGAAAAATTGGCAGCATACCCAGCATGAGCAGGCTCTAAAAATCTCATCATATTTTTTTAAGGAGTCTTTTAGAAAAGTTTGCATAGTGATAACAATACATCAAGATATCATTTCTTATTATGTCTTTTTTTTTTACAGTTGTTCCACTTTAAATGCTTTAAATGCTTTTTACATGACGATCATTTGGATGCTAAATAGGTACAGACTTTTCACTGAATATACCTCAAGTATGTCAGAGGTTGTTAAATAGAGCAAGTGTCTTAATGTCTACTCTGCTGCAGATTCACTTTGAATTAAGCTTAAGTTCATTAGCATCCAAAATCTGATTTTTACTAATTTTATTTAATCAACGCCTATTAGATCAACTGCTGTGACCTACCTTTGATGTATTCTGAACATTGTACCCAGCAGAAATGTCCACAATTTATCTCAGACTGCTATTGTAACTGATAGTTCAAGTCTTCGCTATTTGTGTACTACCAGAGGCAGTCTTGTAGGCAGGTCCCAACATGACTGAGTCGTCACACTCTCCACTAGGGGGCCTGCTACAACACAGGGCTGACCTGGGCCTAATTGCTTATAAGTGCCTGTATACAGTCAATGCCCCCTGCAAAACTCTGCTTCTTGAACATGTGCACAAATGGTGGGTTCAAAACCCATCACTCACCATTTTCTTGGTCATCATTGGCAATGACCCACCGATGGTTGAGAGCACTCCCTGCTTGAGGCCTTGCATTTTCTTCATAGTCACAGGATAGGGCTCGGACAGTCCATGAGACACAAGGCCCAGATCACTTGCCACATGGAGGGGGACTGCTCCTCACCGGCAAAGGTTAACTCCATCCCCTAGCCACCACTAGTCCCAACCTTACCAGGTTTGCATCACTTTAATTCTCCTCTGGATCCTGGATTTCACTATGTGTATCTTACATGAGATACACCTATACAACGCTGTGGCCTAAATGTGCTCTTTCCCAACTCACACTTTCACAAATAATAGACATCCTCCAGAATCTCCATATTTCAGCCAGAGGCTCAGTCCAACTCCATTTTATTAAAGTACTTGAAGCCTCGTTACATCTTCAGAAATAGAAAATTGTCTTTAAAATTGATATAATAATAAATAAATAAGCAATAAATGAACTCCAGCACGTTAGCCTGTGACAAGTCCTCTCCATCACCTAGTATCAAGGGTGCCCAACCTGGAGTTAAAGAAATTTGTCTTGGCCTCACACTACAAATACGTACATACTTGCTTCAGATGGCTCCACTTCTAGATGCCTTCTCCACTATGCTGAGCTTCACCCCAACTATTTATGGGTCCTGTGAAAAAGGAAGTTAATTCACCTCATTGGAAGGATTAAGAAGAACAATACCTGAAAGGGACAATAAATGAATCCCTGCCTACAGTCTTGCTAATTGATATTTAGGAAAATTGATGAAAGAAAGATGAAGCCGGCACATCTCCACTATGGTCAACCATGACAACAGCGAGGAGGTGATCTGGAACAGTATGATGCAAAGGAGAATTAACTAACCTCAGTATAATTTAAAGGAGTTGTAAGGGTAGAAGTTTTTTTTTTTTTTATCTTAATGCATTCCATGCATTAAGATAAAAAAAACCTGTGTGTAGCAGCCTCCCCAACATCCCTTAATTACTTACCTGAGCCCCATCTCTCTCCAGTGATGTCTACGAGTGTCTTAGCCTTCCGGGACTCTCCTCATGATTGGTCTGAGACACAGCAGCGGTGCCATTGGCTCCCGCAGCTGTCAATAAAAGTCAGTAAGCCCCGTCCCTAAGTAAATAACA
>BLSH010460263.1:981908-1003045 GCA_018402905.1 Glandirana rugosa | reverse complement strand
CCTCTTGGATCCCTTTTAGTAGTATATCAATTAGTTCCCAACAGTTACTTTGTTACCCTTACAGTAGTGGGACAGGTAGTCCTCAACAGATACTTTGTTAACTGTAGATCCAGGTGCAAGTCCGGATCCCCTCTCACCGAGAAATTTTCTTTTTAGGTGAAGCAGAGATAGTAAAAAATCTAGACTGGTAGTTCAACCTCGTTCCCTCCTACTGGAGGAGTTGAATAAAGTTCGGGTGACTAGCGTTAAGGAAGTAAAGGTCCCTGTCAACGGTAGTATCTGGGACCTAACTTCCTCAAGGATCCTCAGTCGAAGAGGCATAATCTTCCTTGACGAGATTGAATAACCTAAAACTATCTGTTCGTCTCTGGGACTATCGTGCAAAGAATCTCTTCCCGAAATGATGGACAGGGTGATGACATTCCCATTGTTTCATTGACAACCCTTGATTAACTATATGATGATTTTCCCTAGGTTCTCCTCAATTTATATATATATATTCTTTATACTGTGAAGCCGGATCACATCCGAAGTTGGGGAGTAATCCCCCTCCCTTCAGCTTTTTTCTAGATTCACTTCTTTTTGCATTTTTATAATTTTTGATATTTTTTGATATCTTTATGGTGCCCACATATTTCATGGATAGTATACAAAAAAAATTTTTTTTGAGCATGTCTTTCATAATTCTATAGATATTTTCGTATAGCATGTAGCCACGACTACCTCCTCCCGTTATACTCACGGATGGTAAGTCTGTTTCATCCGACTGAAGGACCATGTCCCTTTAAATTTTCTTACTTCTCTGAAGATATATAAATTTTCTCACTCCACCAAAAAATTTAAAATCCACTTAGTTTTCATTTTAGTTTTTATTCTCCTTTTTTAAAGTTTGCCCTATTTTATCAGCCATCACCCTCCGAACCAGTTTTTTTCAGTTATGATACCTTTACGATTTTTTTGATTATAGATTAGGGACCTTTCTCCCATCGACCTTTTCTCTTTGGCACGCAATGTTGTAAACATCCGGCCAGCGCGATACAGGAAGCGGAAGTTGCGCGGCCTTGTTTGGAACGCACACTTCCGGTCCGCGCGACCCATGGCGATACGGCGTTCGAGTATGCTGAGACGGCAGACACACAGACTTCTTTGCCTAGGGCAAAACGATCACCTGGAATAAGGTCAGCGTGCCAGCTCAGCTGGACATTTAAATGTGTATGATTTGTACGATGGGAGGGACTTATCCCTCCAACAGAGGATGTGATTGGCTGGGTTAGGCCTGTTGAAATGTATGTAAAGCGGTGCGAGGAGACAGCCTCCATACCCCGGAAGACGTCTGTTGGAGACGAAATCGATCGGGTGGAGCGCTGTCTCATTATCACCGCTGAGTGTTTTTACTTGTATACAGCTGTCATTTATCCGGATTCATGTGAGTTTAATAATTTTTAAATAAATCGATTTTGTGTAAACGTTATTACACTATCTAGTCCACCCCTTTCTTTTGGGTACCGTGGCTCTCCTGGAGTTGAGCAGACTATTTGGTCCTGTGGTCGTGCAGTACTTCCAACCTAATACACACCCAAGGAAGTGATCTCAGACACTCCCACAAAGGATAGGAAAGGATCCGACCCAACGGAGAGAGAGGGCGCCCCATAGACAACAGATTGTTACGGCCCTGTGGAGGCCTTGATCCACACAAGCGTCTTAGACCTCCCTTAATAAGAGGTCCAAGTGATCTGGTAAGGGCATAACCATCTGTGGTGGAGGTGTTTTTTCACTATTGAGGCACTGTGGTGTATGCCGGTCTATTCATTTAGAAGACCTGATCAAGAATTTTCCTTCATTTTGTCACCTTTATCACTGGACTTGTTTATTCACTTATATATGGACTTATATGGGATTGGAGATTTATGAGCTTATTCACTATATTATTATTTGACACTTACACATTTGGATGTTTATAAGTTCACTCTTATATTATATTGATTTATGTCCTACACACAAGCGCAGCTCTCTTTATATCTTTATGCTTTTGGGTGTAGAAATCACACTTTATTGTTGCAGCTGTGTAAAAAAAGGACGCAGTGGTTACTAGGGTTAGCGCAGTTTTCCTATATATAATATGCTCACAAAAGCCATGTGGCTGTAAGCATATTTTTACAATCTCAACTCAGAAGGAGATTGATGCCCAATGTAAAACCAAGGTTACATTTGACAGTATAAGCAGGAGCTGATGCATTCTGAGGGGCTTACCCCAGTGGCGGCTTGTGGGTTTTTTGGAGGGGGGGCAGCAAACAATCAGCAACCCCCGGACCCCCGCGCGCGCGGCTCTCACTGACAGTACCCACCCTCGCGGGAGGTCCAGCACTTACCGCCAGGCTGGTTGTGTCCTCCTCCATGTAGGACAGAGCAGCGGCTGCTGCTGTCTTCTTCTCTGGCGCTGTGTGTCCTCCTCCGTGTAGGGCAGAGCAGCAGCGGATCCTTCTCCTATGCTTGTTGTGCTTCCCTGTCCTTAGCACCAGGCATCCAATAGGATCAGGAAACAGGTCTCACAATCCTGGTTCCTGATTGGCAGGGAGGAACGGCAGTGTGAAAATAGAGAAAATGAAGTCCCTATAGTCACACAATTGGGTGGGATTGGGGCGCACTCTCTGCGCCCCGAGCCCACCCTTTCTTGAAGCTTATTAGAGCCTCAGGCTCTGATCAGGTGCTTCAAAAAAAAAAAACTCTCACCCCTCCATAGCAATCCATGCTTCCAGCGTCCTCAAAGGGGCCGGACGCATGGATAGGGGGCAGCGCCTATGCGCCCTTAATGCACGGGCTACACCTGGCTTACCCTTTTCCTCAGAGCTCTGAGGAAGAGGGTATACCCCCTTGAAATGTATTTATTACTGAATGGTGTTTAAGATAATGCATGAGGCTGTTGTGGCTTTCATGCTATTTTAGTTCTTGAGCAGGGTCAAACCTGGGGGTCATGACCTGACACCAGCATGTAGCAAAACCCATCCCTACCATCAAGTCTCTGCACCCTGAGCAGGGTCAAAAGCAGACAAAAAACATCACGTCAGTGCTAAACTTAAGCCTAGTACACACAGGCAGAATGTTAGCAGATATTGGCCAGTTCAATAGAAACCGGTCGACATTTGCCCGTGTGTATGGCAGACCATCCAACAGAAGCAGGCTTCTGTTGAAGGCTCATGACCGAAAAAGGTCTGCTGACCGGCTTCCCATTCAGCGCTCATAGCCAGTATCTGAGAACGCTGACCGGAGTGTTCTGTCAGAACGCAATAGAACAGCAGGGGAGATTGCTATACTAACATCAAATTGTTAGTACAGCAGCTCCGACCTGAGCTGTCAGTTTTTTTTCATTCAACCCGTTGGGTGTGTACTAGGCTTTAGGTGAAAAGACAGGTAGCCTGAAGATGGAGGACTTGATGACCAGAGACTTTGACTTGGTAACAGGCAGTGCTTCTGGTTATGCCACCCTCTTTCGATTGGTGAAATCTTTCATTCTAAATGACAAAAATAGCTAGAAGGGCGCAACAGCCTTGGGCATTACCTTAAAAAACATTTATTCATAAAACGATAAATATTTATACTCACAAAAGCCATGTGGTTGTAAGCATATTTCTACAATCTCAATGCAGAAGGAGATGGATATCCAATGTAAAGCCAAGACTACACTTGACAGCATAAGCAGGAGGTAATGCGTTCTGAGGGGCATACCTTCTTCCTCATAGCTCTGAGGAAGAGGATATACTCCCTTGAAACGTATTTATTACTGAATGGTTTTTAAGGTAATGCACGAGGCTGTTGCGCCCTTCATGCTATTTTTGTCCTTGAGCAGGGTCAAGCTGGGGGTTTCGACCTGCCACCAGCATACTTTTCATCAAAACCCATCTCTACCATCCGGAGCCCTAGTGAAAATCAGCTGGCGCTTAGTCTCCATGCCCCCAGGGATCCCACACCACCTGCTCACACAAGAGCTCATGTCCCACAGATTTGTGACATTTAGCCCTAATGTACTTCCATGGCATATGTTGCCACCACTGAGCATCATATTGATGCAAGCTTTTCAAGGGAGTTCTGTTCACGCCTAAGTGTTTTCAGTGCAATTTGCAGAAAAGGATTGTGATTAAAAACTGAAATAAATAGCAATACGATACATCTAACTCGGAACTCAACCGTATAATAGCAATTGTATCCAAGATATAAAAATTTGGGTTTCTTTGCAGCATCTGAGCTCAGTTTCACGATGTTTATCTTCATTCTTGTTCTGCAGTTGTCAATAAGCAATTCATTAGGTGCAAATACATCACGGAGAACAGTATGAGCACAGACAAATCCAAAGTTAAAATCAATGATATATAGGGATTCTGAACAAGGAAGGGCAATTAAACCGAGAAGACTTTTAACACTCTGAGAATGTCGCTGACAAAAAACCCAAATGTGTCAGTCTGACAGTAAATGTCTAGCGATGTTAACGCGTTCCAATGGTATAGAGAACCAAGATAGTTTCATCTTCTGCATTATTGCCAGCTAGCTGGTGTTGGAAAGGACTGACATCCTCTCAACAAGCTTCCAGGGATGTGCCGCTTGTACCGTAGGTCTAAATAAGTGGACAAAGTCGTGCAATTCCACCGAAAAATAAACTCCATTGAAGCTGTTTATATAGACAGAGCTGGAAGATGTGAGTAATGGAGCCACATTAAAACAGCCTCTAACCAAAATGATATTGAAATAAAATCAAATTATAGCGGTGTAGGCTTCTCTCTTTGTAAACTGAATTTGTCTAACTTGATTGATTTTTTTTTTTTTTCAGACAGGCCGTGTTTTCAGACAATAGCGTTAATGATCAGGATGCCATCTAATACATTAGTGCAATGGTTTGTTGATTTTGTGAACCGATGAAGTAATCCAACATTATTTAGAAACCCTGGGGTTATTTTTTTGTATTTTGATTGGAACTGAAAAACTCATCATTTTTTTTTAGGTTAAACGCATCACTTTTGCTGTGCCACAAATGTAAAAAACTGTTTCTCTAAAAAAGTTAAATTCAAAGTGGTTGTAAACCTCAGACATGAAGAATGAACAAAGCATATCACTCTATAGTGCGTACTTGTCTTAACTGGTTCCCGACCGCGCGCCGTCTTTTCACGGCCGCAGTCGGGGAGCCCTGCGCGAATCGCCGTAAATAAGCGGCGATTCACATTTGGCCACCAGGGGGCGCGCGCGCGCACCCGCCGCACTCCTGGGGAGTGTGCCCGCGGCTCGGGCGGACCCGATGTCCGCCGGCGAGCCGCGATGAGCGGCTACAGGGAAAAGAACGGGGAACCACCGATGTAAACACGGCGGTTCCCCGCCCTGTCAGTGGGGCATGAGAGATCTACTGATCCCTGTCACTGGGATCAGTTAGATCTCTCATGCCCATGTTAGCCCAACCCCCCCCACAGTAAGAACACACCCAGGGAACACACTTAACCCCTAGCTCTCCCCCTGCAGGTTAACCCCTTCACTGCCAATGACATTTATACAGTAATCAGTGGACATTTAAATTTCTGATCGCTGAATAAATGTCATTGGTCCCAAAAAAGTGTCAAAATGTTCAGACATGTCCCCCCCAATATCGCATTACCGCTAAAAATCGCAGATCGCCGCCATTAATAGTAAAAAAAAAAAAACCCAGAAATGAATTCTCATCATCCGTAAACGCGGCCACTTTTGCGCAAACCAATCAATAAACGCCGATTGCGATTTTTTTTATCTCAAGTATGAGGAAGAATATAAATCGGCCAAAAACGGTGAAAAAAAATGTTTTTTTATATTTTTTTTTTGGATTTGAATTTTAGCAAAAAGTAAGAAATTTGGGTTTTTTTGCAAATAAGAAATGACGCAGAGGCGATCAAATACCACCAAAAGAAAGCTCTATTTGTGGGAAAAAAAGGACGCAAATTTTGTTTGGGTACAACGTCGCACGACTGCGCAATTGTCAGGTAAAGCGACGCAGCGCCGAATCGCAAAAAGTGCTCTGGTCCTAAAGTGCAAAATTCTTCCGGGGCTGAAGTGGTTAATACAGAGCACTAAGTGTCATTCCTGTCTGCTGCCTCGTTCCTCTGCTATCTGCATGAATCATTTCTGACAAGTTTTCCTGACACCAAGAGAAAAATGGTGACAGGGGAGGGCATAGTATGTGATTGACACGGTGGCGTCACTAGAGTTGGTGTAATCTGGTGCGGTAAAACATGGTGCAACCCTCCCCCCCCCCTCTCCAGTATAGTCCTAGTATCTGATGGGTAAGTATTCTAGCATAGTCCTAATTACTGTTCAGTAAGTACTCCTGTATAGTCCTGTCTGTTAAGTACTCCAGAATAAGTACTCTAGTATAGTCCCATTGAGTAAGTACTCTGGTATCATGCTCCATCTGTCAGTTCCAAACAGTCCTCTCGGGGTGATATGAAGGGTAGTACCAGGTGGGGGAGGGGATTGGTACTCACAGGACAGGATGAGGTCCTGTAAGGCGGTGCGCTGTGTCAGGTCCTGCTTCCTTTGGTTCCTGGAGTCTCCTCCCGGCCGCTGCATCCCTCCAAAACACAAAATGGGGGAGGGGCCACACATCACTAGCTGGGCTGGGAGGGTGGAGTGGAGAGTGCTGGGGCTGAGGCTAACACTGGGTGAAACCTGGCCAGTGACAGGAGAGTGCAGAGGGGACGGTGACCCCCAAACCAGCCCTGTAAATGATGTGGTCAGTGCCAGCGCTTCTATCCCTGCGCATTCCGCACCCCCCACACCCCCCTAGCAACGCCACTGGATTGACAGCCTCAGCAATGTTCCAGTGTGCTATGTGAAGGGGGGGTGTTCCTCCTCTCCAATTAGCTCTCTGAGCTCTCCTCATTGAGGTAACTTCAACACCCCACCCCCTGCTTTTTAGAGCTGTGAGATCGTGTGTAAATTCTGCACTTTGAATGGATGTAGTGGAAAGATGGCTGTAGACACACATGTGCAACTTATGTAGCAGGATTTGTTTAATCTCTGTGTATCATCTGAGGCCAGTCACTTCACTGGGTATATTTAAGGGTTTACAACCACTTTAACCTACAGGTAAGCCTATAATAAGGCTTACCTGTATGTTCCCTGCATATCTTCTAAACCTGCATGGTTTAGGAGATATACAGTGTACTTACATGTGGCGACGACATCAGGCACATGCACAGTGAAGAAACGGCCTCCGCGCCGTTTCTTCAGCCGTTTCTTCACTGAGATCGTGCCGCGATTGGTGGCTCCCGTGTGCATGCACGGGAGTGATGTCACGGGGCTCTGGCGAATCACAGAGCCGGGGGCCGTGGCCCCGGAAGGAAGAGGGGCGGAAGATGGACTTGGCCTGGAGCGGACACAGCACGGGCTTCCAATGCAGGTAAATGCCACATAATAGACTAGTATGCGATGCATACTTGCTTATTATGATTTTACATTGCATAGTAGCAAAGAGGAAGTAAAATCAGGTTTTACTTCCTCTTTAACCACTTCAGCCTCGGAAGGATTTCCCACTTTAGGACCAGAGCACTTTTTGCGATTCGGCACTGCGTCGATTTAACTGACAATTGCGCGGTCGTGCAACGTTGTACCCAAATGAAATTTGTGTCCTTTTTTTCCCACAAATAGAGCTTTCTTTTGGTGGTATTTGATCCCCTCTGCGTCGTTTCTGACTGCCGCTATAAACAAAAGAAGAGCGGCAATTTTGCAAAAAACACACATTTCTTACTTTTTGCTAAAATCCAAATCCAAAAAAACATTTTTTTCCATCGGTTTTGGGCGATTTATATTCTTCCTCATATTTTTGGTAAAAAAAATTGCAATCGGCGTTTATTGATTGGTTTGCGCAAAAGTTACCGCGTTTACGGATGATGAGAATTCATTTCTGGGGTTTTTATTTATTTTTTTTACTAGTAATGGCGGCGATCTGCGATTTTTAGTGATACTGCGATATTGCAGTGGACATATCGGACCATTTTGACACTTTTTTGGCACTATTGGCATTTATACAGCGATCAGTGCTATAAAAATGCACTGATTACTGTGTAAATGTCATTGGCAGTGAAGGGGTTAACCTGCAGGGGGCGCTGTAAGGGTTAATTGTGTTCCCTGGGCGTGTTCTAACTGTGGGGGGACTGCCTTGGCTGGGGAAAGGGGATGATCACAGCTTCCATATACAGGAAGGCTGCGATCATCGCCCTTCCCCCTTCAACAGAACGGAGATCCGTGTTTACTTACACGGACCTCTGTTCTTTCAGTGCGGGGGGGGCATCGCGGGTAGCCGGCGGCGATCGAGTCCGCCCTACCCGCTCCCTGGCTCCCCCCGAACACAGTGAGTTCGCGATAATGAGCCATCTTGCCGCCGTCACGCTGTGGCGGGCGGTCGGGAAGTGGTTAAGTAACCTTTTCACTTTTAGCACTTTTTAAACTGAATGGGTTTTACAAGGTGATCATTCACAATCACTTTAACTAGATTCACTGAATTTACTTTTCCTGCCTTGAAGTTGTTAACCCTCGCAGGTTTTCATATTAATGCATTCTATGAATTAATGTGAAAAACCTTTTCTGTTGCAGCTGCCCCCAGAGCTCCCCGTTTACTTACCCACGCTGGGGACGAGCACACCCTCTCCAGCCGGTGTCTCCGGTCCTCATTGGATAGATCGATAGCAGCGCCCCCATTGGCTCCCGCTGCTGTCAATCAAATCCAGTGACGCAGGAGCCAGGGGCGGGGCCCAGTCCTGTTGTCTTCTTTGTCAATGGCAGCAGCAGCAGGACTCGGGAGCTCGCCCGCACGGGGGACCCCAGGAAAGGCGTTTCCCTGACTGGTCACTCGATGCGGGACGGAGCCAGGAGCATCGCTGGGGGACCCCAAAAGAGGAGGATCAGGGCCACTCTGTGAAAAACCCTTACACAGAGGAGGTAAGTATGACATGTTTGTTATTTAAAAAAAAAAAAAGCTGAACCTTTAATATCACTTTTTTTTTTTTTATCTTTAAATGAGAAAAGTATCTGTTAATAGAGGAAATAAAACCCTAATAACCAGAATAATGAGATTATTATAGATATTTTAATTACAAGTAATTATCATTTTCGTATAGGGCAATTATATGGTCATAAAAGTATATTCTTAGTAATTTCTTGGGATGGGTCAAGCCTTTGCCTGCTTTTAGCTTCTAAAGTTACTATCTGAAATGGTAATGTTGAAAAATGTGAAAGATCTGTTGTACTCTTGAACCTTGGCAGAGCTGTGTCAATAAAAAGCTAAGAGAGGATTCAGACTCCGTTGTATTAATTATTCCCAGCTGAATATTTATGGCTCATTATCATTTTCCAGTGTCCTAGCACTGCTGTCGTATATGCTTGATCTCTAATGGTAAATTAATAAAAATTATTTTTTTTTCTAAATTTTTCATGTTATATTTCACCATGCATTATCCCAATGCTGAATGAACATCTGGCTGCTTTCCAGAAGGCATGGCATATGAACAGCATGCCTTGGCAATTAGCCACTCTGATTTGGCTACTGCTAAGTGTTTAAAAAAGTTTAATTGACCCAGCACAAAGTTTGTGGAGGAACATTTGCTTTAAATGTCTTGCACTTCTCCACTGCCCTCTCCCAGGCCTCTTCTCTTACCAGCAGATGCTGACCACCTAGCTTTTTATTGCCGCAAAGCGTGCCATTACCAGAGCTTGGAAGAAGCCCTTGGTTGGGTTTGTAGAGGTAAAGAGCATTCTGATTACTCTCATGCTTCATGAGAAAATGACCAGTGTTGTATACTTCATGACTCCCACGCCAAGTTCCTCAAAGTGTGGAACCCATGGTGGTCTTATGCTTTCTCTACTCTGCCCCTGCTCAGCTTGGGTATCTCGGACCGTTCTGGAACTCCATCTAACCTGCAGGTTACATAGTTAGTCTGGTTGAAAAAAGACACAATTCCATCTATTTCTAGGTTCTGCCTTCTCTTCCTGCTTAGTTCTGCACCTCTTTTCTTGCTTTGCTATCTTGACTGTTTCCCGTCTTCTCCCCTTGCTTAGATCTGCACTTCTCTTTCTCCTTTCTTATCCTGTCTCTCACCTTTTCTCTCCCTACTTCTTCCTCCAGCCTCCCTGCTCCTCCCCCCATTTTTTACCCTTCCCCTCCACTAGGGGACGACAATCCCACCCCCTTTGCCTCGCTATGTCCTGGGCCTTCGTGTCCAGTTACTCATTGTCATTTCCAACACTAGATGCCGGATGGTTCTACTTTTTGCTTTAGAAACCTTTGAAAATGGGTTTCTTCTGTATATATATATATTTTACTGTTTTGCTCCCCTGCGTGGGACGCTTTTCCTTTTTTTTTTTTTGCTCAAGCCTGTATCTTGGTATTGTTTTTCTCTATAAAAACTATTGTACCAGAAAAAAATAGATTTAGTCCAGAAGGGGACCATGTGCTTATAGAGCTTGTATAACAGTGTAAATTTGTAGTCCCCTCAAAATAACTCAACACACAGCTATTAATGTTTAAACTGCTGCCAACAAAAGTGCATACACCCCGAAGTGAAAATGTCTAAATTGGGCCCAAAGTGTCAATATTTTTTGTCGCCACCATTATTTTCCAGCACTGCCCTAACCCACTTGGGCATGGAGTTCACCAGAGCTTCACAGGTTGCCACTGGAGTCCTCTTCTACTCCACCATTGTGACATCACAGAGCTGGTGGATGTTAGAGACCTTGCGCTCCTCCACCTTCCATTTGAAGATGCCCCACAGATGCTCAATAGGGTTTAGGTCTGGAGATGCTTGGCCAGTCTATCACCTTTACCCTCAGCTTCTTTAGCAAGGCAGTGGTCATCTTGGAGGTGTGTTTGGAGTTGTTATCATTTTGGAATACTGCCCTGTGGCTCAGTCTCCAAAGGGAGGGGATCATGCTCTGCTTCAGTATGTCACAGTACATGTTGGCATTCATGTTTCCCTCAATGAACTGTAGCTCCCCAGAGTCGGCAGGACTCATGCAACCCCAGACCATGACACTCCCACCACCATGCTTGACTGTAGGCAAGACACATTTGTCTTTGTACTCCTCACCTGGTTGCCGCCACATATGCTTGACGCCATCTGAACCAAAAAGTTTATCTTGGTCTCATCAGACAACAGGACATGGTTCCAGTAATCCATGTCCTTAGTCTGCTTATCTACAAAACAAAGGATGATGGTGCAGTTGCAATACAGTTCAATGCAAGAGGATTAGAAGGGAGTGGGAGCTTACAATCTAAAAGGGTGGAGCAAGTGGTACAATAGGTTATAACTTATAGAGGGGGTGGAAGTACAGTTTTTAGGTAGAGGTCGTATAGGCTTCTCTGAAGAGATGGGTTTTCAGGGATCACTGAAAGGTGGACAGAGTAGGAGATAGTTGGATATGTTGGGGTAGGGAGTTCCAGATGCTGGGAGAGGCTCTGGAGAAGCCCTGGAGGTGTTCATGGGAGGAGGTGATGAGGGAGCTGGAGAGCAAGAGGTCTTGGGAGGAGTGGAGTGGACAGTTTGGGTGAAATTTTGTGATAAGCTTGGTGATGTATCTCTTCTTTTGCTGGCTGTAGCTCCACCTGATTCCTAAAAAGTAGTTGTAAACCCTTTCATATATCCACTGAAGTGACCGACCTAAGGTGATGCACATACTGTAGATGAAACAAATCCACCTACATATATTGCACCTGCCTATCTGCAGTCTTCTCTTCTCCAAAATCCGGAATTTATAAAGCTTGTCTGAGAGTTCAGAAAAACGTGGGTGAAGAGCTGAAGTCACACACTGCAGCGCTCAGTGATGAGAGCTCTGAGAGCTGATTGGAGGAGAGGGACCACCCCCTTCATAATGTACATAGGAACTGAGCTGAGGCTGTCAATCAGCTGGAGATTCACCCCCATGGCTGAATGGTGAAGACAGATTGAGACTCGGCAGGTGTCAAGATAGCTGGCCTTCAGATGCTGAGTAGGGGTAGATAGTGGGGTGACTCAACAAGAGGCATGGCTCTCATGGTGGTCAGTCCATTGTGTACCCAAAGGCATGCACAGCAGCAGGTTCACCCCACTAGATTTTCCTCACCATTCAGCTACCTTTGCTGCCTTGCTTGGCGACCTCTGCAGTTGTGACTTTTCTCTTGTGGCACTTTGGCCCTCCGCCCCTGGAAGGTGATTGTGGATATCTTATACACGTCTCATATAAAGTCCCATGTTTGTCCCCCCCCCTCTCTTTTGTATTACATATTAGGGATGGAGGCATACTACCATACCACATAAAGTCCCAACCTTTCTTTCCCCCCTCATTGCACAGTGGATATCTAGTTTTTAACATAGAGCAGCTTTCTGTTTTTCTTTTTCAGCAATGTCTCACAGTTCCAATTCATACCTAGGCACCTCTGAAGAAGAGGCTTAAAATACTAATTCAAAACGCGTCAGATGCCTACTTTTTGGTTAATTGGGTTTTCCCATCAAAGTCTATATTATTGTTAGATGCTTGTATAGCCGCCATTCATGCACTGTTATTGTTTTTAATGGATCTTTGTATAAATAACGTTTTTTTTTTATTGCTTTTATTCATGAAATCATTTTTTGAGCCTGTGCCTCCATAGTCCCATTTCAAGAGGGTCTCTAGTTTTATTTCATATTGGAATGATGGAACTTTACAACACCACACCATTTTGTATTGTGCTGGTGGCTGCTCATTTAGTTGAAATCCAAAGTCTTCTGCTTCCTCCTCCCATACCTACACAGATGTAATCTTCCGGTGCTTAGAGATAAATACAATTGGCTGGACCTGCCATAGGCACTTATCAAGAGTGCTGATTATGCCCACCCTTTCTGCTCGCCTCCTCCATTCACAGAAGCTCTGTACTATAGCTTCCATGAAAGAGACCAAGCAGATGAATGAAAGGTCCACCTCCTCCATCCATAGAGTGCTTTTCATTAATGGAAGCTATAGCATACCTACCAACTTTTTGAGATGGGAACGTGGGACACCTATTAGCAAATGTATGTAGGCATAAGGACACACCCCCTGCCACACCCCCTTAACCACTTCAATACGGGGCACTTTTATCCCCTTCCAGCCCAGGCCAATTTTCAGCTTTTAGTGCTGTTGCACTTTGAATGACTAAACACTCCGGAAGATTTTACCCCCTTCATGACCAGGCCATTTTTTGCTATTTGGCAGTATGTTACTTTAACCGGCGATTGTGCGCTCATGTAACACTGTACACAAAATACATTTTTATTATTTTGCTCACACACATAGAGCTTTCTTTTGGGGGTATTTAATCACCATTGGGTTTTTTTTTTTTTTTGCTAAATAAATGAAAAAAGAAACGATTTTCTTTGTTTCTGTTATAAAATTTTGCACATAAATAATTGTTCTTCGTAAATATAGGCCAAAGTGTATTCTGCTACATTTCTTAGGTGAAAATAACCAGAATCAGTGCATATTATTTAGTCTGTATGAAACTTATAGAGTCCACAAACTAGGGTATATATCTGAAAATTGATCAGTCCTGATGTACTGATGGCCGATCTCATTTCTTGAGGCCTGAAAATGCCAGAACAGTGCAAATATCCCCCAAATGACCCCATTTTGGAAAGTAGACAGTCCAAGGTATTTAGTGAGAGGCATGGCGGGTTTTTTGAAGTTGTACATTTTTGTCAGAATTTTTTGGAAATTAGGAAACAAAAAGGTATTTTTTTCACAATATTTTTTTTTTTTTACATACTGTCACCAGTGCAGTACGTCATCATATAACCACTGTAGCGGTGATTGGAGACACTGACTGGTGACAGTATGAAAAAAATGTTATCATTTTTTAAATTTTATTTTAATCTTTTTGTTTAACACACTGTGACTAGAGCAATATAATGCTACCATAGTAACATTGTATTCCCCTGAGGAAGTGATCCGTTTTTTTTATTGTTTTTTTTTTATATTATATTTGCTTATAGCAGTGTATTACATTGCTATAAGCAAGCATTGTACTGAATGAAACTGAATCAGTCAGTCTGTTTTGTTGTGATTAGCTGTGATTAGTCAAAGCTAATCACATGGTAATGATGGGCTGTGATTGGACCTGTCTGTACCATGTGATCAAATTGACCAATCACAGTTAGCAACACAATTGTACACAATGGATGGCATGAAAAGGAAGCCATCTATTGGATACAACTGTCATGTGACCTGCTGTGATACTTCACAGCGGTCACATGGTACCGTCAGCAAGACGGTACACCATACAGATTGGCTGTGCCCCGTGGACACGGCTGGGGACAGATCGTCGCTTCCTGATAGGATGTCAGTCTACTATTGGTTGGAATAGGTTAAAGGAGAATTATACAAAAAAATGATTAGTTAACCACTTCAGCCCCGGAAGGATTTACCCCCTTCCTTACCAGTGCATTTTTTGCGATACGACACTGCGTCACTTTAACTAACAATTGCGTGGTCATGCAACGTTGTACCCAAACAAACTTAGTGTCCTTTTTTCACACAAATTAATCTTTTATTTGGTGGTATTTTATCACCTCTGCGTTTTTTTATTTTTTGCGCTATAAACAAAAAAAGTGTGACAATTTTGAAAAAAAAAACATTTTTTACTTTTTGCTATAATAAATATAAAAAAAAAAAAATGTAAAAAAACAAATTTCTTCATCAGTTTTTTTTGATGAAAAAAAATCACAATAAGCGTATATTGTTTGGTTTACGCAAAAGTTATAGCGTCTACAAAATAGGGGATAGATTTATGGCATTTTTATTTATTTATTTATGTTTTACTAGTAATGGCAGCGATCTGGACTGCGACAGATCGGACAGCGGACAGCTCGCCCGCAAATCGCGTTTGCATGGCCCACGTACCATGACGGAGGTTTGCACAGCTGAGCCAACCTGCCGCTGTAAAACGGCGGTGGCTGGTCGGCAAGTGATTAAACCCATAAGTGCTTTTTTTTACCACTACTATTCCTTTATATTGGCTTTTGAAATGTACAAATGCAGCAATTTAGAAATTGGATGAAAAGTTTAGCACTGGGAAACACTTTTTGAAAGATAAAAAGTGCATTTTATATACAACTCTATAGATCAGACCAAAATGAGTGACAAATGAGGAGGAAAGAGGGACAGAGGGGCTTTGTTCTGAATCAGGGACAGTCCATCGAAATCAGGGACAGTTGGGAGTTATGGAACAGGCAGAGACTTTACCGATTCGATCGGCACCACTTCTATGATTGCCAGCAGACCTGCTTTTGCATTTCCTATTTACTAAACTATAGTGCTGCTCTCTGATCTGCCATGTTGCCGCTTTCGCTGTGTTGCCTAGATACTATTTGCTGCTGCTTTAATTGCTTGCAAGGATCAGCAACCTTCACCACAAAGCTGGCCATACACATTTAGAATTTTGTTAAAAGAAATGATTTTAAAGCATTTATTTGATTTTCTGTTGGATAATGGGAACAAATCAATGGTTGGTTTTGGCCATAGTGACAAGGGAAATCGAAGGTGACGGGTGGAAAATCGTTCTCATTTTTTTGCCCAAACAAATTACATGAAAAATTGTACTCCTTATAATGCACATGTGATAGGAAAAGTTTCATCCAGAATTAGAGCTTTCATGGTTGTGAACATTTGTTCTTTTAACCACTTGCCGACCACCTCCTGTACTTTTACTACTGCAGAGTGGCGCTGTAGCGCGAATCACCGTTTATAAACGGTGGATCGCTCGCACTCTGCAGCAGTGTGGCCGCAGGTCCAGCGGACTCGATGTCCACCAGCTACTCACGATTGCCTGGCAGAGAAGAAAAACGGGGAACCGCCAATGTAAACACGGCGGTTCCCTGCTCTGTCAGTGGGCATGTGAGAGATCTACTGATCCCTGTCACTGGGATCAGTTAGATCTCTTATGACCAATGACAACCCAGCCCCCTCACAGTTAGAACACGCCTAGGGAACACAGTTAACCCCCAGATCTCCCCCTGCAGGTTAACCCCTTCACTGCCAATGAAATTTATACAGTAATCAGTGGCTATTTAAATTTCTGATCGCTGTATAAATGTCATTGGTTCCAAAAAAGTGTCAAAAATGTCCAACATGTCCACTGCAATATCACAGTGCCGATGAAAATCGCAGATCTCCGCCATTACTAGTAAAAAAAAAAAAATTGCAAAAATGCCCGAAATGAATTCTCATGGTTTGTAAACACGGTGACTTTTGAGCAAATCAATCAATAAACGCTGATCGTGATTTTTTTTACTACAAATATGAGGAAACATATATATATCGGCCAAAACTGATAAATACATTTGATTTCTCTTTTTTTTTTTTTTTTTGGATATGTATTATAGCAAAAAGTAAAAAATATTTTTTTTTTTTCAAAATTGTCACACTTTTTTTGTTAATAGCGGTGATTAGAAGTGACACAGAGGGGATCAAATACCACAAAAAGAAAGCTTTATTTGTGGGGAAAAAAAGGACGTCAATTTCGTTTGGGTACAATGTCGCACGACCGCGTCAGTTAAAGCGACGCAGTGCTGAATCGCAAAAAGTGCTCTGGTCCTAATGTGGGAAATCCTTCTGGTCCTTAAGTGGTTAAACAATTATGCATGGTATAGAACAGTATGAAAAAACAATACTAAGGTTTCTGTAAAGCGTATATCCATTGAATTTATACTGTAAGTAGATTCTACTCCATATATACAGCACTGTGCAAACGTTTTAGGCAGGTGTGAAGAAATGCTGTAAAGTAAGAATCATTTCAAAAATATGTATTTTAATTGTTTATTTTTATCAAATTACAAAATGCAAATTGAGCGAAAGCAAGAATATCTATTTTTCGCAGAACTTTCTCCTATTCTTCTCCCCCTTTTTTTCTATTTATTTTTTTTTTTTTTTCTCGCGTTTGATTTGGTCTTCCCTCTCTCCCCCCTACTTATCTTTTTTTTTTTCTGAAGGGGAGAGGAAGGGAATCAAAGTTAAAGGTTTGTGTTTGTAAAAAATATAAGCTGAATTACAGGATCAAAACAGGTTGTTATTTTTTACTTGAACTACATTTGAATTGGGATATAGATACATGGGTTATAGAGAGATGTGAAGTCACACCGTTTTGATATAGAATGTAGTATTGTTTTTCTATTTTGAAATAGCAATAAAAAAATATTAAACTAAAAAAACAGCATCGATTTTTACAGTTGCACAAAGTCTAGGATTTTGTAGGATTAGTCAGGTGTGATTAATCAATTATACGAAGCAGGTGCTAATGATCATCAATTTCATATGTCGGTTGAAACACAGTCATTTAAGGGTAACTACACTTTCATGGGAAATAAAATCTCAAATAAAAAAAAATATATGCAATTGCAACACAAGTCATATTGTTATCAAATATTAATAAAAATGACCTTTCCTTTTCAAACTGTAGCTCTGTAATTCTCCGTAAAATGCAATATGGCTACCTGGAGATGCTCGGTACACAGATGGTGTATGGAACGCCCCCCCAGGTATGTAATTTCTTGCTTGTGTGATTTGCTCACTGATTTTCCCAGAAGTCTGCACTAAGATACAAGTCAGATTTTGTGCATCCCCGGCAACAAAAATGCAATTTTTGGTGAGATATTGCCAAAGGAAATCACATCTAAAGGGATGCAGGCCTTGCTACTTTCTTCATTAGAGCCATGCCGGTGCAGCAGCTGATTGATAATTACAAAACCACTCCCATACAAACTCACTTGGCACATGGACACAGACAAACAAACAACTATTTCTCCAGAATGATAAAAGGTAGAACTTTGCAACAAAGTTTGTTACAATCCTTGCAACGTAGATAGATCATCCAGAGGGTTTTTTCTTTTCAACAAAAGTGGAATTACTCTTTAACTGAAACAAACAACTGTGTAGAAGGCTTAAAACTGGGTGGGAACAGCCAAACTCTGCTACTAAGGTGATATTGGGGAAGACAGTTTCATGTATCATGTCATACACCATGGCAAGACTGAGCACAGCAACAAGACACAAGGTAGTTATACAGCATCAGCAAGGTCTCTCCCAGGCAAAGATTTCAAAGCAGACTGGCGATTCAAAATGTGCTGTTCAAGCTTTTTTGAAGAAGCACAAAGAATAAGGAAAACTGCCCTGCGGCCCAGTCTCCAAAGGAAGGGCATCATGCTGTGCTTCAGTATGTCACAGTACATGTTGGCATTCATGGTCCCCTCAATGAACTATAGCTCCCCAGTGCCGGCAGCACTCATGCAGCCCCAGACCATGACACTCCCACCACCATGCTTGACTGTAGGCAAGACACACTTGTCTTTGTGCTCCTTAGCTGGTTGCCCCCACACACGCTTGACACCATCTGAACCAAATAAGTTTATCTTGGCCTCATTAGACCACAGGACATGGTTCCAGCAATCCATGCCCTTAGTCTGCGTGTCTTCAGCAAACTGGAGGCTTTCTTGTGCATCATCTTTAGAAGAGGCTTCCTTGTGGAACGACAGCCATGCAGACCAATTTGATGCAGTGTGCGGCGTATGGTCTGAGCACTGACAGGCTGACCCCCTACTCCTTCAACTTCTGCAGCAATGCTGGCAGCACTCATACATCTATTTCCCAAAGACAAACTCTGGATATGACACTGAGCACGTAAACTCAACTTCTTTGATCGACCATGGCGAGGCCTGTTCTGAGTGGAACCTGTCCTGTAAAACCGCTGGTCTTGGCCACCGTGCTGCAGCTCAGTTTCAGAGCCTTGGCAATCTTCTTATAGCCTAGGCGTTCTTTATGTAGAGCAACAATTCTTTTTTTCAGATCCTCAGAGAGCCCCAATCCCTGCACCGTTAGGAATACAGGGTACCACTGTAGGAGCAGGTTGGCATCTTCTGCATAGCACATTGACGTTCTCAACCACTGGCAAGCTTTCAGTGATGTCAGGGAAGTGGGATGGCCAGGCTTTCTAATTGACTGTCTGGTTAGTTGTAAATTGCATCCAATGGCAGCGAAAGTTAGTGCAAAAATGTATTAACTAATGCACACATAAAACATATTAAGCCCCAATGCATGCACTTCAGACTCTAGATTAGCACCCACGCATGCACTTCAGACCTCAGATCAACTGCACTGCATGCACTTTAGACCCCAGATCAGCCCCAATGCATGCACTTCAGACCTAAGATCAGCTGCAATGCATTAATTCCAGACTTTAGATCAGCCCCAGAGCATGATCTTTAGACCTCAGAACAACCACAATCTCTGTACCTTTAGAATGCAGGGTACCACTGTAGGTGCAGATTGGCATCTTCTTGACGTCCTCAGCCACTGGCAAGCTTTCAGTGATGTCAGGGAAGTGGGATGGCCGGGCTTTCTGATTGACAGTCTGGTGAGTTGTAAATTACAGCCAATGCCAGTGAAAGTTAGTGCAAAAATTGATCAACTGGTGCACACATAAAACATCCCCAATGCATGCACTTCAGACTTTAGATCAGCTCCATTGTATTCACGTCAGACCTCAGATCAGCCCCAATGCATGCACTTCAGATCTGGGATCAACTGCAGTGCATGCACTTCAGACCTTAGGTCAGCACCCATGCATGCACTTCACGCTTGAGATCAGCTCCATTGTATTCACGTCAGACCTCAGATCAGCCCCAATGCATGCACTTCAGATCTGGGATCAACTGCAGTGCATGCTCTTTAGACCTCAGATCAGCCCCAATGCATGCACTTTAGACCTCAGATCAGCCCCAATGCATGCACTTCAGACCTTAGATGAGCCACAGTGCATGCACTTTGGATCTCAGATCAGCCGCAATGCATACACTTCAGACTTTAGATCAGCCCCAATGCATGCACCTAAAACCTTAGATCAGCCCCAGTTCATGTGCTTCAGATCTTATATCAATCCCAAAGCATGACCTTTAGACCTCAGATCAACCATAATCCCTGTACCTTTAGGAATGCAGGATACCACTGTAGGCACAGGTTGGCATCTTCTGCACAGCACGTTGATGTCCTCAGCCCCTGGCGGGCTTTCAATGATGTCAAGGAGGTGGGACGGCCAGGCTTTGTAATTGACAGTTGTTGAGTTGTAAATGACACCAAATAGCAGCGACAGTGCAAATAGCATTGCATGCCCACCTGGGCATGTGTGCCTGGGGTTGCCAACGCCTGCCTAACTGACTATTCTCCTATGGACTAATCTCTACACTTCTACTGTCATCCTCTGTGCCAAAGCAATGATGTCACCTATTTTATGGTAACCAATGAACCGTTCTTGTCTCCCATAGCGTAATCAGATAAATCAAAGGTGACCTATGATTTGTTGTCATAGGGCGCTACACGCCATTGCGTCCTGCTCCTTATTAATAAATCACATAAACTCAGCTCTTCTCATCTGCAAGATCACTGTTTAAACACCTGTCTGCTCACTGTATAATACAATAAAATAGAAAGGGTGTTTAATAAAATATATACAGCTTAGTTTTTCATCCATAAAAAAAAAGGTAAAGTAATCTTAGTATGGAATGTGCCCCGGGTATCACAAGTGCATGACTTTACCTGTAGCCTATATATTTCCACCAAACTGATATGTGAGATGTGAGTGGAAAACATATAGCAGCATTTGGTATAATTATACAGCGCTCTACGCTGCTAGTGTAGGAGTGCGGATTTATGAACAGGGAGATACGAGCCGCACTTCTGCAGAAGGACAGAAATAAATTGCAAGATGCCCAAAGACGGCTAAAGAGATGGCTGCTTTACATCACGGTCCAATGATTCTATAGACTGAAATACAGGCAAATAGCTAAAGAGGATTATTCTAACCTGCTTAAATATACAGTATGCATGGAAATGGATCAGATACAGAGGGGGGAGCAAGTATATATATGTGCTGTATATACAATAGTTAGGGGGATACTGTTTGGTAAAAGAAAATGCACATTATTTACTATCTTCCAGCGTTGCCAGCACAAATCACCCCCAAATCCCTCCTCCCAGCACAAATCACCCCCAAATTCCTCCTCCCAGCACAAATCACCCCCAAATCCCTCCTCCCAGCACAAATCACCCCCAAATCCCTCCTGCCAGCACAAATCATCTCCCCCCACCAATCCCCCTTC
>BLSH010460263.1:940074-956579 GCA_018402905.1 Glandirana rugosa | reverse complement strand
TTACTCAGTGTTTTGGACTGAACCACCTCTTTGGGTTACAACCTTTATTGTCTCCAGTCTGCAAAGAACATTAACAGGACATACAGGACATACACCTCGCGTTACCGTAACTACGGCACACAAGGCTCGTACATGTCACATCTCTGGGATTATATCCCCTACTTACTTGAACTGATGTATATTAATGACTGTATGATGACTTTCTCATTGTATATGTTGACAATTTTGAATAAAATATTTGAAAAAAAAAAATAAAAATACATAAATGATAATAAAAATCAATCAATCATTCTTATAATATCAGCAACTTATTCCCATAGACAATATAAAACTGAACAAACTCATTAAAATCTTTAACAAAAAATTGTGCTCGGAACACACGGCATCAATGCCATTGCGCTCCACATACAGGACATACAGGACAATTACAAGAAACGTCTGACCTCTGTTATTTCCAACATTGGGTTTCTCCACCAAGTCAGGTTTTGTGACTCATTAAAATGCTAATCAATTTATAACTTTTTTGAAATGCATTTTTCTGGATATTTTTGTTGTTATTCTGTCTCTCACTGTTAAAATAGACCAACCATTAAAATTATAGACTGATCATTTATTTGTCAGTGGGCAAACTCAGAAGGAGATCAAATACTTTTTTCCCTCACTGTACATGTTTTGCATTCCCAAGTGTTTATTGTGTGAGCATACATATATATATATATATATATATATTTTTACTGTTGGGGCATAGAACGGTTTTGGAAGAATTTACCAAGCCCCAGTCTCAATAAAGTTGACAGTGACCAGAGGGGTAGCTAGAGGGGTGCGGCCCTGACCCGGGTGACACCCGTCAGAGGGGTGACACCCGTCGGTAGGGGCACCGCCACCAGTGTCGGTAGGATGGGGGGCCAAAATCCCACATCAATGCAGCCACTTTCACTGGTGGCGTCTGCACAGACAAGCCGCCTCGGCGGTTTACTTTCTCTTCAGAGAGTTCAGGCATCGGGCGGGCGACATGTGTAAATCTCCCCCTGCAGGCAGCCCGGTGGGAAGAACCGACAGTGAGCTATTGTAAGCAGCGCCGCGGTGCCTGCCTGTGTAAACAGAGGAAGGGAAGAGTAACTCCTCCCTTCCTGGATGAATGAGAGCCAATAGGAGAACGGCCAGATGGATTCCATCCAATGCCAGAGAGCGGGCGGGTCCAGGTGCGGAAGCATGAATAGGTGGAGGACTCACTGTGGATGCGATCTGGATTCTAGAAGCAAACTGAGGGTGGCAAGTCCTGGAAGCAGGTCAGTGTATTTACAGAACTACAGCGTCAGCAGGGTACAGACTGGTCATATACCCTGTAAACCATATTGTACATTATATACAGACCAGTCTGTACCCTGACACTGTGGTGTACATTATATACACTGGTCTGTATATGATGTCAAATATGGTTTACAGAGTATATGACCAGTCGGTACCCTGCTGACACCATATTGTACATTGTATACAGACCAGTGTATATAATGTACAGAACGGCCACAGTGTACCAGAGCCTGGTGACGGATTGGAGCTGAGCTGGCCATATGTGGAGGTGGTGGGGCCACCAGAACTGGTACCTGGTATACTCGTGCTGAACTGGAGTCTGTATTGAGTCCATTATATTGGGAATGGACACAGGAGTGGGACAGTGACCAGGAACGGGGGGGGGGGGGCAAGTTAAAAAAGATGGAAGAGTGATTGTGGGGAGGGATATTTTAGAGAATATGTTCTAAGGGGGCACTTTGGGAGAAGAAAAGACCTATGCTAGAAGTGGGGGTTGGATTTCAAATCCAACCCCCCCCCCAAGAGCATAAACCCTCTCACCTCCCAAAGCACCCCCCAGCACATATCTGACCCCCTCCCACCTCCTTACAAGCAGGGCCGTCTTAACAGCATCATGGGCCCCTGGGCAAAGTAATGCACTGGGACCCCTACCAGTATGGCCCAATTTATGCACCTACTCTCACAGTACATACTGTAGGGAAGAGTCAGGAGGGCAAAATACTGGGATCAGGATGGCACAATACAGGTTCTGGGACGCTGCCCAGGACACGGCCATCCCAGGACAGCTTAGTAAAAAGCGTGACTGTCCAGGCAAATCCAGGAAAGTTGACAAGTATGATGTAATACAAGATTATCATGGGGCCCCCATGCACCTGGGGCCGCTGGGCAGTGCCTAGGGGTGCCCATGCATTAAGATAGCCCTGCTTACAAGCACAAGTGGAGAGGGGTGTGTGTACTGAGGGAGGGGATCTTTACGGAAGGTGGAGGGTCTGTAATTAGTGGAGAGGGGGGTCTGGACTGAGGGAGGCGGGTCTGTACTGAGGGGGGACTATACGTGGTGGAAGGAGGTGACACCATTTTTTATCGCACCAGGTGACACCAACCCTAGTGACGCCTCTGACAGTGACAATGCTTTATAGTCACTTTCAATAGAAATTGTAGATGTCTGTGTGTATTCTATTATGGCCAAGAGCATTTATTTACCTTGTCTGTATTTGAAAATGTGATCGATTTCTAGATTACATATTTTACCCTGTGTGAAATATTTTCTCATGCCTTGCACTGTGTCTCTGCACTTTATGAAAACACATTGCTTGAAGGAGGAAAAGATACTTTGTACTTCACAAAATCAATATTGTTTGAATTGACATATAAAAGAAAAGTCCCCTTGGGAATCTTTCCTTGAAGTTATACCTCGGTCCACATTCCTGCTGCACCAGCAATGCCTCTTGCACCCGTCAACAAGCTTTCTCCTTTTTTATTAGTAGAACTTTACCCCTCATGCTTGTATGGGGTAAAGAGAATGTCAAGATATAGTTGTTGGACCATTAGTGGATCTTTTTAATCAATCTCTTCTAACAGGAGAAGTTCCCCATTGCTGGCGGACAGCTAATATTGTATATATGCACTAGAAGGGCAGCAAAGTAGAAGCTGGCAATTACAGGCCAGTGAGTTTAACATCGGTTGTAGTCAAATTAATGGAATCACTCCTGAAAAGAAGGATCATTGATCACTTAAAAATTTACAGCTTGCTGGACCCAAAGCAGCATGGCTTTACTAAGTGCAGATTGTGTCAGACAAATCTGATTGAATTTTTGACTATATTACCAATGGTTTGGACCAGGGTGGTGCTGTGGACATAGCGTTTGCTACAGTTCCACATAATGATCTAATAGAAAAGTTATATGACGTCCTTCAGAACAAGCTTCGTGCCTCTGCACTGCTCCAACAAACCGCATCTCTGATCACAGGAAAGAGCCTATGACGCAGGCTCTTTACCATGTGATCAGCTGTGTCCAATCAGAGCTGATCACAGTGTAAATAGTGGTTATCGGCATTCCTCCAGTCATGCTGACAGGGCAAGGAAGAGTAGAGGAGAGCTGATAAGTGGTTTTCCTGACAGGGGGATCTGCACTGATAATCCCACTGATGCCCACCAGTGATGCCCACCAGTGATGTCAATCAGTGCCAATCAGTAATGTCAATCAGTGCCCATCAGTGACACCCTTCAGTGCCCACCAGTGATGCCTGTCAGTGCCTCCTCATCAGTGCTCTCTATTAGTGCCAATCTGTGCTGCCCATTAGTGCCCATCAATGCTGCCCATCAGTGCCCACAAGTGCTGCCTATCAGTGCACATCAGTGACTCCTATCAGTGCCCATCAATGCAAGTGTTGTTTTTTTATGTGTTTGTGATGCGTTTTTACTGTGATTTTGCCTCGATTTGGGTTTTGCATGTTTAAATCTGCCTAGCAACAACCCCCCCACCAAAAAAACATAAAAAAAACTGAAAAAATGCAAATCACTGCAAAATCGCAGGAAAAACACTGTAAAAACACGCAGAAAGCGTAGCCGCATAGGTATGAACCTAGACTTACAGAAAGATTTTGATAAGATAAAACGAGTTCAGAGACGGGTAACAAATATGTTGAAAGGTTTGGGGGATAAAACATATCAAGAGCGACTTCAGGAACTTAATATGTACAGTCCGGAGGAAAGAAGGGAGAGGGGAGACATGATTGAAACCTTTAAAGACATCAAGGGGGTGAATAAGGTGCAGGTTGGCAGTTTATTCAATATGAAAAAGGAAAGGGGAGAATAACAGTCACAGTCAACAGTGAAAATGGAATTATATACCTCCTAATTATGAACAAAGGTGCAAAAAAAAAAAGAGCGAGCGTTTTTAAGGACCACTATCCCAAAAGGTATATTGAAATCTGTATGCGGTTTAAGTGTTTTGGTTGTATTTTGTTTATGAATTCTTTTTGCTTTTTTATCACAGGCCTTTATTTATATTTTTCCACCTTTACACACAGGCCAATCTGCACACAAAAAAACATAATTACAGGGGTTGGAGCAATAAAAGTATGGAAATGCAAAATATAGTGTTTGGTGTTCAGTTGGCGGAAGAACGCTCTGGCGGTGGTCACTATGAAGACAGAATGTTCGGATATTGGTTTCAGGAAAAATATAAGGGGGCTTTGAAGTGCCTTAGGGTTCTAAATGGGGCTAGGGGCTGAAAGGCTCTGGATGCGGATGACTATGGGAAGTTGGGGCTTCTAATCTTTAGGTATATAAAGCACTCTGTTTGGGGAACTTCATGGTTCTCCTGCAAGGCCAAACACAGAATTATTTTTGTTTTTCACAGGCTTTTGTTTATATTTTTCCACCTTTACACACAGGCCAATCTGCACACAAAAAAAAACATAATTGCAGGGGTTGGGGCAATAAAAGTATGGAAATGCAAAATATAGTGTTTGGTGTTCAGTTGGAGGAAGAACGCTCTGGCGGTGGTCACTATGAAGACAGAATGTTCTGCCCTTGGTTTCAGGAAAAATATAGGGGGGCTTTGAAGTGCCTTAGGGTTCTAAATGGGGCTGGGGGCTGAAAGGCTCTGGATGCAGATGACTATGGGAAATTGGGGCTTCTAATCTTTAGGTATATAAAGCACTCTGTCTGGGGAACTTAATGGTTCTCCTGCAAGATCAAACACAATAGAAAGAGCCAGGAGGTAAGGAAATGATGGACATCAAGTCAAATACCTTGGGTCATCCATTCTAGACTGGAAAAGGGGATTGTTCAAAAAGTATCAATTTTCAAAAGAAATGCACTTTGACTTTGTATAGGTGAACAACAGGCAAACATTTCAGTAAATTGTCAATTTAGTGACATCCTCCTGCTCAGGATATGAGGGTGAATTAGTAATGAAGTGCCAATACCATATGGCTGTTGGTCATGGTTTCTGATCAGGATTCCATGAGAGGTCCCCAGGGGTTCTATCACAAGGCTACTGTTACAGCAGATTTATATCTTTTCAACGGTAGCTTCATTGTTCCTCCAGCAGCTACCACTGATTGATTGAGTACCGGAAGGTAGAGTGATATCGACCCAACAGTATGTTTAAAGTTACGGGTACTGACATCAGCACGATGAGCCAGCAGCACAGGATGAGATGAGCGGCTTGTTTGTTCAGCGTTCTTTAGAGCAGAGGCTACACTGCTTCACTTTCAGAGCTTTCAGGCTGCAGAGGATCCTGCAGAATTATCATACGAAGCAAAGTGAGTGAATAGAACTATTTTCAACTCAAATGTAATGAGGTCAGTGAGCTAGTTACAGACAACAATGATGCATACTTGGACACATGCTAAATGTGTGTTGCCAACTTTGTAAGGGAACAACAGTTCAGGCTGTTCTGGTGCAAACTTTGCAGAAGTAGAACTGCTATTTTTAAGCAGTTTTTTTTTCCAGATCACCAACGCAAAGTGAATTTTGCATTGAACACCAATGCAAAGTTAATGTTACCACTAAGCACCGATGCAAAGTCAGTGTTTTTTGTGATTCTGTCATTCAGATTTTTACTGTACCACGAGCTTTCGATCAGAAAATTATTTCAGAGGTTCCCCAAGGTCTAAATTTTTTTTAAGGTTCTCCAAGGGTGAAAAGGATGAGAAAGGCTGGTTTAAGTGGTCTTCTACTATTTTTGCAATTAGATATTGGGTTGCTGTTTAAACTCATTCTGCCATCTGTCTTTTTATACCAGCCCACACCAGCCATTCTCAACTAGGGTTGCTCCAAAGGTTGCAAGGTGTTTCACTTCAATATTTTTTATTGAGTTACAATAATACAGAAAAGAAACATTGCTTGACATGTGGATAAAAAATTGATATACATTACTTAGTAATTCATATATACTGTAGAGATTACATGAACAAATATACAGGGTGGGCCATTTATATGGATGCACCTTAATAAAATGGGAATGGTTGGTGATATTAACTTCTTGTTTGTGGCACATTAGTATATGTGAGGGGGAAACTTTTTAAGATGGGTGGTGACCATGGTGGCCATTTTGAAGTCGGCCATTTTGAATCCAACTTTTGTTTTTTCAATAGGAAGAGGGTCATGTGACACATCAAACTTATTGGGAATTTCACAAGAAAAACAATGGTGTGCTTGGTTTTAACGTAACTTTATTCTTTCATGAGTTATTTACAAGTTTCTGACCACTTATAAAATGTGTTCAATGTGCTGCCCATTGTGTTGGATTGTCAATGCAACCCTCTTCTCCCACTCTTCACACACTGATAGCAACACCGCAGGAGAAATGCTAGCACAGGCTTCCAGTATCCGTAGTTTCAGGTGCTGCACATCTCGTATCTTCACAGCATAGACAATTGCCTTCAGATGACCCCAAAGATAAAAGTCTAAGGGGGTCAGATCGGGAGACCTTGGGGGCCATTCAACTGGCCCACGACGACCAATCCACTTTCCAGGAAACTGTTCATCTAGGAATGCTCGGACCTGACACCCATAATGTGGTGGTGCATTATATTATTATATATATATTATATTAGAATTGTATAGTGTTATATATACACGAGGTGGTATCAAAACGTTTTGAAACTAGTCTTGTAACACACCAACAGATGGCAGCACAAGGTTGTGCATGCACAGTCACTGGGAGCACCGACCTTCATAAGTCAGTGTGCCAAAAGACATCGTCCTGTGTACATCGGGAGATGTGCAACTGCTGCTATTTTGACCACATCTGTTACCACGTCTGCCACAGAGACGTTTCACATGATTCTACAAGTTTCGGTATTGCTGCAATGAGCAATGAGCCGTTCAAGGTGTTTTGAGTGCCATGCATGACTGCTCTCCGACGATCATCATGCACAAGTTGTCGAATAGTTTGGACATTTTCAGAGGTTGAGCATGTTGAAGGTCTTCCTGATCTCTCGTCATCTTCTAGTGATGTTCTTCCGCTCTTGAAGCGTGCACACCAATCAAAACACCTCAAAAGACTCATTGCAGCATCACAGTTGCCATCATTGACATAATTGCTGTCCATGATGAAGTAGCAGACGTGGTAATGCACGTGGTCAGAATAGCACCGATGTACACACAATGATGTATTTTGGCACACTAACTTATGAAGGTCGGTGCTCCCTGTGACTGTGCGTGCAGCCTTGTGCTGCCATCTGTTGGCGTGTTACAAAACTAGTCTCAAAACTTATTGATACCACCTTGTATACCCTCACAATACAATTTAAAGATATTAAAAGGTTAAATGGGGTGTGGAAGGTGTTATATTATGGTAAGTATAGAGATGTCTAGAAAATAATGTTAGGTAACTAAAGGAAAAATAAACTACTAATATTTTAAACTGTATTAAAAAATATATGCAAAATAAAATAACTTAAATTAAAAAAAAGAGGGAAAAATGGAGGGAGGGGAGTAACTTGAGGGATAAAAGGGAGAGGAAAAAGAGGGGAAATGAAAAAGAGAAAGAAAAAGAAAAAGAAGAAGTGCAGAGGAAGAAGTAGTAAATCATTTTGCTTTTTATTTGAGCCACTATTGGGATGGAAAACTATCACATTTTTGCCAACGTTTGCTTGGCTGTCCTAAATAGAAATGTTAATAAGCAGCAGTGACGGCCCAGACATTAGGGGCGTATGAGTGCCGCCCACCCATCCATATGTCCGGCCCCCTGATCTACATACAGGGCGCTGGATGCATGGATTCCAATGGGGAGGTGTTTTGTTTTTTGAAGCACGGGATTAGAGTCAGAGGCTCTAATAGGCTTCAAAAAAAGGTGGGCTCAGGTTGCAGAGCACTGTGCCCCGAGCTGTGTTACAATAGCGAATGAATATTCACTATTGTAAAATTGATTCTCCCCCTGGCCAATCAGGAAGCGGGTCCCGTAACCCAATTGGCCGAAAGGAGATCCGAACAGATTGGCCACCAGGAGGAGGAGGGAGGAGACACTGGGGAACCGAATCCGCCAGGAGGAGGAAGAAAGAGGCACTGGGAAGAGCTGCCAATGAGATGGGGTAGGTGCAGGCCCTGACTGACTGGGGGGGTGCCGCCCATGACCCCCACCACCTGGCCGACAGTGACCGTCCATGACCCGACCGGGGGGTGGGATTTGGGGGTGGATGGATTGTTTGCTGCCCCCCCAAAAAAAAAACCCACCAGCCGCCACTGATAAGCTTAATTGATTAGATGAACAGCAAGGCAGTTTAAAGTTTAACCACTATAGTCGAAATACATCTACAGCGCGGTCGGCTTATTCTGGCAGGGTGTCCATGGATGTCCTTCCGGAATTGTGCTCCCCCACGCCCCCTGGAGCGCGCACTCGGCAATGTCTGTGACCGTTAGGTCTCCCAGACCCGGCGTGTCACGGATCGGGGTAAAGGGCCAATGACAGCGGCCATTGACCACGTGATCACTCCGGCCAATGGACGGAATGATCACTTGTAGACAAACTGGAACATGTCCGGTTCGGCTCCTCTCCTCCCCTCGCACCGATCTCACTGTGGGTTGGATGTGAAGTGCCCACAGCACTGATCTGTGCCCACCCCTAGCATATCCATACATCCCTGGCTGATCCATCCATACATCCCTGGCTCATCCATCCATGCATCCCTGACTCATCCATCCATGCATCCCTGGCTCATCCATGCATCCCTGACTCATCCATCCATCCCTGGCTCATCCATCCATACATCCCTGGTTCATCCATCCCTGGCTCATCCATACATCCCTAGCTCATCCATCCATCCATTCCTGGGTCATCCATATCTGGCTCATCCATCCATCCCTGGCTCACCAATACTTGGTTCATCCATCCATCCCTGGCTTACCCATTCCCTGGCTCACCCAGTCCCTGGCTCACCTGTCCCTGGCTCACCCAGTCCCTGGCTCACGCAGTCCCTGGCTCACCCAGTCCCTGGCCTACCCAGTCCCTGGCTCACCCGTCCACGGCTCACCAATCCCTGGCTCATCCATGTTCCATCCCTGGCTCATCCATCCAGATTCATGCTCATCCATGCTCCATCCCTGGCTCATCCATCCACATCCATGTTCCATCCCTGGCTCATCCATCCACATCCGTGTTCCATCCCTGGCTCACCCATCCACATCCATGCTCCATCCCTGGCTCATCCATCCACATCCATGTTCCATCCCTGGCTCACCCATCCACATCCATGTTCCATCCCTGGCTCACCCATCCACATCCATGCTCCATCCCTGTCTCATCCGTCCATATCCATGTTCCATCCCTGGCTCATCTGTCCACATCCATGCCACTTCAGTGCCTCACAAAAGTGTGATAGGTAGTCAAATTAGATTTGAAATGTGTGTCCCTAGAATGCCTGATGGTGTTCCCTGCATGTTGGGCCTCTGTATGTGGCCAGGCTGTGGAAAAGTCTCACAGATGTGGTACCACCATACTCGGGACAAGTAGCAGAATATATTTTGGGGTGTAATTTTTGCTGTGTACGTGCTATGTGTTAGAAATATTGTATAAATGGACAACTTTGTGTAAGAAAAAGTATGTTTTCATTTTCTTTCCACATTTTCCCAAAACTTGTAGAAAAATATGACATGTTCATAAAACTCTTCATGCCTCCTAGAATATATGTTGGGGTGTTTACTTTCCAAAATGGAGTAATTTTGTGGGTGTTTCTATTGTGCTGGTGCTCCAGGGCCTTCAAAAGTGTGATAGGTAGTCAAGAAATTGTATGCGTAATTTATGCTCCTAGAGCACCTGACGATGCTCCCTGCATGTTGGGCCTCTGTATGTGGCCAGGCTGTGAAAAAGTCTCACACATGTGGTATCGCCATACTCAGGAGGAGTAGCAGAATGTGTTTTGGGGTGTAATTTGTGGTATGCATATGCTGTGTGTGAGAAATAACCTGTTATTATGACAGTTTTATGAAAAAAAATAAAAATCTTAATTTTGCAAAGAATTGTGGGAAAAAATTACAACTTCAGGAAACTCACCATGCCTCTTACTAAGTAGCTTGGACTGTCTGCTTTCTAAAAAGGGGTCATTTGGGGGTATTTGTACTTTCCTGGCTTGTTAGGGTCTCAAGAAATGAGATAGGCCATCAGTACATCAGGTGTGATCAATATTCAGTGATTGGCACCATAGCTTGTAGACTCTATAATTTTCAGAAAGACCAAATAATATACACCAATTTGGGTTATTTTTACCAAAGATGAGTAGCAATATAAATTTTGTCCAAAATTTATGAAGAAAAATTACTAATTTGCAAATTTTATAACAGAAACAAAGAAAAATGCAATTGTTTACAAAATGTTCAGTCTTTTTTCATTTATAGCGCAAAAAATAAAAAAACCTAGCGATGATTAAATACCACCAAAAGAAAACTCCATTAGTTTGAAAAATAGGGCAAACATTTCATATGAGTACAGTGTAGTACGATTGAGTAATTTTCATTCAAAATGTGAAAGCACTGAAAGCTGAAAATTGGTCTGGTTAGAAAGGGGGTTTTAGTGCTCAGTGGTCAAGTGGTTAAAAGAGCTTCTTAGGTGACCTATGTATGCGTTCATCCAACAGAATATGGACTGAGATAAATCCTTATCCAAAAATGCTTAATTTTAGGGCATTCTCACTAAATGTGATAAAGAAAGACTGATAGCCTGACAACCTTGGAAGCATTAATCAGATATAGCGAAGGTAAATGTGGCCAATCTTTGGGAAACTTCACATCGGGATATAGAAACTTTACAAGACAACCTGAATAAAATAATGGGGTGGGTAACTACACGGCAGATACAATTTAATGTTGAAAAATGTAAAGTAATGCACCAAGGGGCTAAAAATACAAATGCAAGTTATTCACTAGGGAGAGAACCTCTGGGGGAATCCAGGATGGAGAAAGTTCTGTGGGTCCTAGTAGAAGATAGGCTGAGCATGCAATGCCAAGCTGCAGCAAGCAAAGCCAGCAGACTATTAGCATGCATTAAAAAGGGGATTTACTCCAGAGATAAAATGACAATCCTGACATTTTATAAAACTCTGGTTCAGCCACATCTGGAGTATTCCATCTAATTCTAATCACCAATCCTCAGGATGGAACTAGAAAAAGTGAAGAGAAGGGCAACTAAATGAATAAGGGGACAGGAGGACCTCAATTAACGGCTACAAGCACTAAACATATTCTCCCTGGAGAAGAGATGCTTGAGAGGACATCAGAGATATACAAATACCGCAATGGTGACCCCAGCGTTGGAAGAAAACTATTCAGTCTCAGAGAGTGTAAGAGGAAGTGGAGCCACACCATGAGATTGGAGGAGAAGCAGTTCAACCTTAAGAGGCGAGGGGGTGTTTCACTGTCAGGGCAGTAAGGATGTGGAACTTTCTTCCACAATCGGGGGTGTCAGTGAGGAGTATTGATAGCTTTAAAAGACACTTGGACTTGCATCTTAGTGAACACAACATACAGAGATATAGGAAATGATTATGGACACTGACACACCTACACCTACACAGGTTGAACTGGATGGACTATTGTCTTTATTCAACCTCACCAACTATGAAACCAATGCATAAGTAATTTAAAATTAGATTCTATAGCTGCAATGTTAGTAGTACAATGAGCTGTTGTTTCCCAGATCTGGAGCCAGTCCTCTTTAGATTTTTTTCTTGAGCTTTGGCTGATTAATCTCCCATTTTATGGTGCCAGCATACTTTTGGTGCCAATGTAACTTGGAAGAGCCAGTGGTATGATTTTAGCTGCCTGTAAGGGTTCTACTCCCTACTGTAGGAGACATTCTTCCCACTGACCACCAACGTAAGGTGCATTTTTCTCATGCTTGATGAATTTTCTTTAGCAGGGGTTCCCGGAAAGGCTGACCTGTGACCGTTTTTTCTCACGATTGTAGGGTTTCACATTTGACTATAATCTGTCCAATCTGTTGGTGATATATTTTTCATGCAGCTGTTCCTTTCTGCTAGTTATTACCGACCACATGGTTTTGACACAACAATGTTGTATCTGAACCTTTCACAGTTAAAAGGCTTCATATTTTACCACGTGTAAGAAAAAAAAAATATATAAAAAAAAAACGGAATTTTTTTTATGCCTCTTGCTGGTCCTCTGTGCGTTATGAACATACATTGCTTGAAGGAGAAAGAGACACTTTGTACCGTACAAAATCAATACTACTTGACATATTAAAGAGAAGCCCCTATGGATAGGTTTTACATGTGCTGTTTTCCTGAGGTGACACATCTTTCCATATTTCTGTTGCATCAGTGATGCCTCCTGCTTCTTTCACTAAACTTTATCTATTTTTTTACCACTATAACCATTCTCAATATACTGAAAATAATAAAAAAAAAAGAGAAGGGAGGAAAAATAATTCTTGTCAGTTGTTAGCAGTAGGGTAGCAGGCAGCGGGTGTCTTGGCGTGGCAAAATTGGACATTTTTCTATTTCAATAAGGGGTTGTTTCACCCTCCTCCAAAATTATTTAACCATCTGACTGCCAAAATATTTTACCCTCTTTATGACCAGAGCATTTTTTGCTATATAGCACTGTGCTAATTTACCTTGTAATTGCAGGGTCATGCAACACTGTGCACAAATGAAATGTATATATTTTTTCACACAAATAGAGCTTTCTTTTGGTTGTAGTTGATAACCACTGGGTTTTTTATTATTTTTTACTTTCTGCTATAAAACCTATCCAATAAAAAAAAAAAAAAAATGAAAATTTGAATTTCTTCATTTAGGCCAACATTAAGTGCCCGTTCACATGGGGCGACTTGCGATCCGACTTGAGTTGCCTCAAGTCGCCCCAAGCCGCTTGACATCTGAAATCCCATTGAAATGAATGGGAGCCGTCTTAATATACACGACTGAAGTCGCTCCGACTTCAAGGCGACTTCTGAAAAGGTTCCTGTACTACTTTTAGGCGACTTCTATCCGACTTGTGCCCATAGGATTCAATAGAAGTCGCCTCCAAGTCAGATCCCCCATCTACATGGAAGCGACTTTACAGTTGAAAGAATAGAATTTATTTTTAGGCAGCCCCCTCCCTCCCTTCTCTGATTGGTCAAGGCAAAGTCGCCTGGCAAAAGTCGTGTTGTAAAGTCGCCTGAGGTCCTTGAAGTCACGCTGGGAGTCGCGCTAAAAGTCGCGCTGAAATCGCCTAGCGAAGTCGAGCCAAAGTTACCCCTATGTGAATGCAGGCTTAGGCTACATGTCCTTGGTAAAAAAAAATCTCAATAAGTGTATATTGATTGGTTTGCGTGAAAGTTAAAGCATCTACAAATGATAGTATCTATTAGTGGCGGCCTGTCCACACAGGGTGACGCCCCCCCTAATCCTTGCGCCCGGCCACTAATCTGCATGCAAGGCACCGGACGCATGGATTTTAGTGGTTTTTTTTTTGTGAAGCACATGATTAGAGCCTAAGGCTCTAATTGGCTTCAAAAGGGGGGGGGGGGGTTTGGGGCGCAGAGCACTGCATCCTGAGCCCACCCAGTTGTGTGGCAATAGTGAATTAATATTCGCTATTGTCTTCCTGATTCTCCTCCCAGCCAATCAGGAAGCCTGTCTTGAGACCCGATTGGCCAGGGAATCTTAGACTCCAGGCCAATCGGGTCTCAGGACACACTTCCTGTTCGGCCGGGAGGAGAAGCAGTGGCCTGGATCTTGGCCTGGATCTTCCTTCCCCCTGCCTCCTAAGGTAAGGCCTCTGATCACCGCATTCCTGTCCATCTTCCGCAGGGGGGTGGGGTAGGTCGATTGCCACATTTCTGTTCTCCCACTGGGGAAGAGGGCCAATCGCCGCATTCCTGTCCGTCTCCCACGTTTGGCATTATTTTAACGCCCCCAAATATTGAGCACCGGCCACCACTGGTATCTATACTGGATTTTTTTTTTATACTAGTAATGGCGGTGACTTGGAAATGTGATGTGATGTGATAGTGCGGTGGGCAATTTAACACTAACTGGCACTGGGTGTGAATTGACTAACTAACACTGACATAACCAGTGACACTAATACAGTGATCAGTACTAATATACTGTCACTGTACTAATGACACTGGCTGGGAAGGGGATACCATCTAGGGGCAATCAAGAGGTTAATTGTGTGCCTAACAATGTGTAATATGTGTAATGTGTGCTGTTTTTACTAATCAATGTGGCTGCATTGCAAGGGGGGGGGGGAACAGCCACATCGCTGCTCCGTGTTCAGACCCCTGTGCTGTTAGTAAACACAGGGCTCTGTAATGTGATTGGCTAAGCCAATCAGCAAGTCCTGGCCATAGATCATTGAAGTACTGAGGCATTGGCCAGGACTTGCTGTTCGACCTGTGCAGCACAGATGGGGCGGTGGGCACACGTGTGTGTGCCCCCTGCCCGGAAATGCCAGATCATGTACATGTACATGAACCAGCGCAGAGGGCCACCCCGCTGCTGTATATATGCATGGGGCGGTACGCATATTGGTTAAGTTATAGTTAAGTTGAGCTTTAGATTGAGTCAGCCTCTGGCTTTTTATAAGTCGTGGATTCTTCTGTCTGAACTCTGAGACCTTTGCTGTGTGGCTTGAAGGGAGCCTTACAGCCTTTCACCAACAACTTGTGCCCAGGATATGCTTCTTACACACATTCATGGAGGAATCTTCATTCCAATAGACAGGCAATCTATTGAGAATCCCTGTGGTGGGCAGCCTTTCCATAAGAATGAAGACTCTTCTGCAAATGTGTCCTGCCTGGAGACGCTGGGTAAAGAGACTTTATAGCTACCACATTGCAAAGATCTAGGAGGATAAGGAACATATAAGTGTAGAGCACTTTTTGCGATTCGGCACTGCGTCACTTTAACTGACAATTGCACAGTCGTGCGACGTTGTACCCAAACTAAATTGACGCCCTTTTTTCCCACAAATAGAGCTTTCTTTTGGTGGTATTTGATCATCTCTGCGTCATTTCTGATCACCGCTATTAACAAAAAAAGAGCGACAATTTTGAAAAAAAAAAAACAATATTTTTTTTACTTTTTGGTATAATACATATCCAAAAAAATATATAAAAAAGCAAATGTATTCACCAGTTTTGGCCGATATATATTCTTCCTCATATTTGTGGAAACAAAATTGTGATCAGCGTTTATTGATTGGTTTGCGCAAAAGTTGCCGCGTTTACAAACCATGAGAATTAATTTATGGTATTTTTACTATTTTTTTTTCTTTTACTAGTAATGGCAGCGATCTGTGATTTTTATCGGGACTGCGATATTGCAGCGGACATGTCGGACATTATTGACACTTTTTTGGGACCATTGGCAGTTATACAGCAATCAGAAATTGAAATATCCACTGATTACTGTATAAATGTCATTGGCAGGGAAGGGGTTAACCTACAGGGGGAGATCTAGGGTTAACTGTGTTCCCTAGGCGTGTTCTAACTGTGAGGGTGCTGGGCTGCCAGGGGCATAAGAGATCTAACTGATCCCAGTGACAGGGATCAGTAGATCTCTGTTATGCTGCCTGACAGAGCGGGGAACCGCCGTGTTTCCCCGTTTTTTCTCTGGGCCAGGCAATCGGGGACAGCCAGCGGACATCAAGTCCGCCCGACCCACAGCCACACAACAATTACAAAAGGATCCAAAAGTCACAATTTAATCAGAAAATATCATCTAAAATTATGGTTTATTTGTAAGACAAGCGGAAACTGCATTTTGCAAAAAATGGGTTACATGTTTACGTTGTTCCGGTGTGCATTTGATTTTCAGCTTGGCACACTACAAGCCTTTCTGACATACAGTATCTCACAAAAGTGAGTACATCCCTCACATTTTTGTAAATATTTTATTCTATCTTTTCATGTGACAACACTGAAGAAATGACACTTTGCTACAATGTAAAGTAGTGAGTGTACAGCTTGTATAACAGTGTAAATTTGCTGTCCCCTCAAAATAACCCAAGACACAGCCATTAATGTCTAAACTGCTGGCAACAAAAGTGAGTACACCCCTAAGTGAAAATGTCCAACTTGGGCCCAATTAGCCATTTTCCCTCCCCGGTGTCATGTGACCCATTAGTGTTACCAGGTCTCAGGTGTGAATGGGGAGCAGGTGTATTAAATTTGGTGTTATCGCTCTCATTCTCTCATACTGATCACTGGAAGTGAAAACACTCTATGACA
>BLSH010460263.1:914211-938963 GCA_018402905.1 Glandirana rugosa | reverse complement strand
CTAGCCGTGACTATCCACCCGTGACCATCCACCGTTACCACCCGTGACTATACACCGTGACCACACGTAACTATCCCCGTGACCACCCGTGACTATCTCCGAGGGATGCGCCCACCCAGAACCACCAGGGAGCCGACCAGGGACCACCAGGGAGCCGATCTGGACCACCAGGGAGACCCCCCTAGACCACCAGGTAAGTGACATACTGCCCATGTGGATGGCACTCAGTGCCACCTTCAGATGCCACCCTAGACCACCAGGGAATGAGCCCCTATCAATGTATATGCCCACCAGTGCCTCTATCAGTGCCCACCAGTGCCCCTATCAATGCACACCAGTGCCACATATCAGTGCCCACCATTGCCACCTACCAGTGCCCACCTATCAGTGCCGATCAGTGCCACCTATCAGTGCCCAGTGCCGCCTATGCGTGCCAATCAGTGCTGTCTATTAGTGCCCATCAGTGCCGCTTAGCAGTGTCCGTCAGTGCTGCATATCAGTGCCCATCAGTGCTGTATATCAGTGCCACCTCTCAGTACCCGTCAGTGCTGCTTATCAGTGCCGCCTAACAGTGCTCATCATCCCTGCATATAAGTGCCTCATCATCAGTGCCACCTCATCAGTGCCGCCTCATCAGTGCCAATCAGTGTAGCCTCATCAGTGCCCACCAGTGATGGAGAAAATTTACTTATTTACAAAGTTTTGTGACAAAAATAGAGAATTTTTTTTTTTCTAAATTTTCGGTTTTTTTTATTTGTAGCGCAAAAAATAAAAACCACAGGGGTGATCAAATACCACCAAAAGAAAGCTCTATTTGTGGGAACAAAATGATAAAAAAATCTGTTTGGGTGCAGCGTCGCACGATCGTGCAATTGTCATTCAAAGCGCAACAGCACTGAAAACTGAAAATTGGTCTGGTAGTAAAGTGTTCTAAGTGCATAGTATTGAAGTGGTTAAATGAGCAGTGATTTTTTTATTTTTAAAGTGAAAGCATAAAAATTAAAAAATCCTTCCAATATAGTGCCTGGGGGGTCCCCTTAGTTTAACTGTAAAGTGGCAGATCTGTACCATGTCTAGAATCTGCTGCAGCAATAATTGCATTTATAAAGCCAAAAAAATGACGTTTTGCCTGCAAGCTGCCTTTATTTTGCTCAGCAACAGCTGGGGAGCCAGTGTGTATGATGAGTGCACTGGGGACAAGAGTAGAGATTTTTTGGATAAATTCTGGTGTCACTTTGACTTTGGATAGAAATAACGGGTGTGGAAAAATTGGGCTTTGGGTGTCGTTGGTGCCTTCCCACCATAACCCTATAGAGGTACTCTTCATGAAGGCAAGAATTGGCCTTTCTGTAAAATAAATTGCAGTGATATGCACCTGTCAAACAGGTACAGAAAAATTGGTCTTTGGGTGTTGGTGGCGCCTTCCCACAGTGACCCTATAGAGGTACTCTTGATGGAAGCAAGAATTGGCCTTGCTGTAAAAAATGTTCTTGTCATCCTCAACCTCAGAACCAACATCTGAATCCAGTAATGCCTGGGCATCATCAAGGAGCGAGTGGCTGACGCTGTGATAAAATAACTCAGCTGACTCCTCCATGGCTGCTGTTGTTGATTGCTATGGCTGGAATAGATGTGGACAAGGAGGCAGGTTTATCCACTCTGGCAACTGCAGGGAGCTACACACTTTTGTCTGCTTGTGTGACAGTCCACAGCTTGTGTGGCAGAGCTGGATAGCACGGGCAAACTCACTAAACAGAGTAAATGATTCCCTGCCTGAGGACTGACCACCAAATCCTTCTTTGCCTGTGGACACATTTGTTGTTGGCCCCCTTACAGTGCCAAGGGAACATCTGCCTCTCCTTGTTGTCCTCCCAGACATTATTGGGAGGGAAGGGTCAGTGCTTATTAGCAAATGTAAAGAAGAAGTGGAAATCTGTATGTAGATGCACTTTAATCAATGTAAAGTGGTGTTTGGTGCACTTTAATTTTAGTACTCACACTACACAGACACACTCCACGAATATGCTATAATATACTGGAATATAATGCGTCACACGTACAGTGACACACAGAACTATAAGGCGTTAAACTTGCAGTAACGCACACAACTATATGGCGTTAAACTGGCAATAACGCACACAGAACTATATGGCGTTAAACTGGCAGTAAAGCGCACAGAAGTAAATGGCGTTAAACTGGCAGTAACGCACACAGAAGTAAATGGTGTTAAACTGGCCATAATGCACAAAACTATATGGCTTTAAACTGGCAGTAATGTACCAAGAAGTAAATGTCGTTAAACTGGCAGTAACGCACACAAAACTGTATGGTGTTAAACTGGCAGTAACGCAAACAGACGTAAATGGCATTAAACTGGCAGTAATGCACGCAGAAGTAAATGGCCTTAAAGTGGCAGTAACGCACACAGAAGTAAATGGCGTTAAACTTGCAGTAATGCACACAAATCTGAACTGTCCCTACTCTAGCTATACACTATTGTAAAGATTAGTGACACGGTCTCACTACACTACACTGAAACTATCTGAGCTGTCCCTACTACTAGCTGCACACTATGCAAAGCTGAATAATGGTCCTCCTCACTACACTCACACTATCCCTAGACTGACACTAAACTAATATTCTACACTGACAATTGAAGCACAATAGCACAGTATAGCACACTAACTAATAGTACTGAACAGAGTCCCGTTGTATCTCTCTCCAGCCGAAATCACACTGAAAATAACTGCCAGTGAAAGAATACTTTTATACTGTGGGGAGGGAATGAGCCATGATTGGATAAAGTCGTGATGACAGTGTCCAATCATGACTCTGACAGTGCTCTGTGCCCTGATTGGCTGAAGCTTTCACTGCTTCAGCCAAACAGGGATTGCAATGTACTGTTTAGTGCCGCAATGTACTGTGGTCGGTTCGGGGGGCGAGCAAACAGTCGAACGACCCGTTTGTTTGGATGTTCGCAGAAAAACAACAATAGTTCGACCCGAACTTATGCTTGGGCCCAGCCGTTTGCCCATCCCTAATTACAATTTGCTTGGCATTTGTAGTTCCTATGTTTTAATGCTTGGATACAAACAGGTTTATATGGGTCATAGACCTTTCCATCTATCATACTGTAAAGCAGGGATAAGGGAATCCATACCTTATGACAGGAGCCATCTTCAGGCCAGATATGACCACTTTATAATTAAAAGTCAGGGTCGAAGGAGCTTCACCGTTTTTCACTTCCCAATACCAGCCTAGGCACCTTTTGATCATTTAATAAGGTATCACAATCCCATGGCTTCTCAATGTTAAACAATTTAAATGGACATACGTTCTCATGGTCATGACCATATACTCTCAATGCCTCATTAAGATTGTGGAACAAAGACATGCTGGTAGGTTAATTGGCTCCTGCCTAAATTGACCCTACTATGTGAATGCATGAATGTGGGTTAGGGACCTTAGATTGTAAGCTCCTTGAGGGTAGGGACTGGTGTGAATGTATAACTTATATGTAAATTGCTGCAGCTATATAAGTACCTGAAATAAATAAAAATAAATAAACCTAACTTCTACCACTGAGATGTGTAACATTTCCTAACCTACACATATTGTTACGTTTTGTATCCTTACACTGGAAACCCTTACAATGTATTGTATTCATTGTATTTTTTGAATTTACAATAAAAATCGATTGAAAAAAAATATCAGCACAAGGAACATTACTTAAAGTCAATGTAAAGCGTCCCTTGGCTGCAGAATTAGTTGAAATATTCCCTCCTCTAACCACTCAGTGCCCATCCCTCCAGTGCTGTGGGGGTATTAGAGCTGAGGGACCTGCCATATGCATTCATCAAGAGTGGCAACTGTGCTCATTCTTTCCACCCACCCTCTCCATTCATAGAAGCTGTACTATAGCTTCAATTAATGAAATGCAATCTATGAATGGAGGATTGATAGATGAATGAAAGGTCTGCCTCTTCCTTCCATAGATCGTTTTTCATTCATGGAAGTTGTAGTACAGCTTCTATAAATAGAAAAGGAGGGCGGAAAGGGCAAGCATAGTCTGCACTCTTGATGAGTGCACATGACAGGTCCCTCAGCAGGATTACGGCAGCGGGGGGCAGAGGGGATCAGAGGACAGAAGAATTCAACTAATTCTACAGCCATCAGCACAAGGGACACATCAAACTGACTGTAAGTAATCTTCCTTCCTGATTTTTTAACTAAGCCTTTTTTAACTAAACTTAGGCTTTTCATAAGTTGCATTTTATACCGTCTGACAGTTTTAGAAAATAATGTACAGGGCTGGTGCAAGGATTTTTGACACCCTAGGCGAAACCTCATTTTGCCGCCCCCTTTAGCTCCACCCCTGACTCCACCCCCTTTGCCCTGTCCATGTATACAACGGAGGTGGTGGAAGTGGAGATTTTTGTAGCACCTCTCTACCCATTTCTTTAGCCGTGGTCCACAGGCCTGCACCTTTGCCCCTGGACCCGCCTCATTTTAACAGCCTGGTGTGCTGCCAGCCACGGCTCTCCAGTGACATGAGTGATTGATGCAGACCAGTGACAGGTCAACAGCGGCCGGGCGCCCTGGGCGGCAGTGGCACCCTAGGCGGCCGCCTAGTCTGCCTAGTGGTAGAGCCGGCCCTGATAATGTAATGAATACTATTCATATTATTTTTGAACATCTTCTTGTTCGCTCTCTCTATGTCCATAGCTAGCACTCTATGTCCATAAATATGATATCGTGTAGAATACATCTTTCTATAAGTAACCAAGGTGGTTGATTTCCTTTTATAGCTGCAGGCTTCCAATTACTTTTTGTTTATCCCTCATGGTTAGGTAGCATTGGAAACTATTTTGTCCAGTGCCTTGCACCATCACCAAAAGCCACCATTACCCATCCCCAAATGTTTGCAGATTTCAAGCTCCCAGCTGGCATAAAAGGTTAAAAGCAAAGTAACCCAAATGCACGGAATAGTATTCTTGAATGCTTGTGTTGGTGTGACTTCTTGAATGATCATGTCTACATTAAAGGGAGGCAACTTATTCACCTAGGTTTCGATTCCTCAACTCTACTATTTTTACCCATCTACTACACCAACAATAAATTGAAAACTAACCTAACTTAATGGGTATCAGCTTTCAACAGTATACACCTCCACATTACTTACCTTAGTATGCACGCAGGTCCCTCAAAATAGCCATGGATTGGGATCATGCAGACAGGGTCATATATCTGCAGAATAAACAAGACATTTACCCCTGACCCCTCCAGCCAAATACCCCCCTCCATGCACACAGATATATATTAATCCTGCCACTATTCAGCCATAGATCCATACCACCAATCCACGTACAAATATGCACTTTTACACTAAGACCTGCAACGATATGTAATTTCTCGCACAGATATGTATATCTACCCATCTGAAAGTCAAATATTCATCTCTCCCACACTATCTGCAGGAGATACCTACTTCCCATTGTAGCTATAAAGCTTCTGTCACCCCCTCCTCCTATGCAGCTACATACAGGTATCCTTCTCTTCACCTGCATCTACACATCCCCTTTTAACCCCCCCCCCCCAATCCTTACAGTTATGTCCACTCTCCCAAACTTTATCTTCCCTTCTAATGCCTCATTCCCACCATAGTCATAAATCATCTTCCACAGACATATATCCATGACAAAGGAAAATATTTATTTTCATGCAGAGCTGCACAGAGGATTTCTGTTTGTGAATAGTAGTAGGCATTGGGAAGCATGGTGAAGTGTAGTGGCGCCATCACTGCAATGTTCCCTTGGTTTCCATGCCACCTGACGCTCCTTAGTGCTGGTTTTCAGGCTGCGAGTTTCCGCTTCCTCAGCTCCTGGTAGGGCCTGACGCCTCGCCTGGGGCCCTCGCCACTCCGCCGGTTCATGGGGGTGGCCGTTCCGGCTCCCGTGGGTGCTATGGTAGGTGCCTCCAATTATGATTATCCCTCCGCCACCTCATGGTTTAACATCACCCTTTTGGTTATGTAATATTGTATGACCCTACAGATACCTCTTGATGCAAGTTCCAATGGCCCCTGACGAGTGGAGCTCGCCTCAAACACGTAGGGCACTTCATTGACGCGAACAATGCATCTACCATTTTTTCAACCTCACTGCAATCCTTCACTGGTCAAACCATGCCTTTGTTGGGGGAGTTACAAAATTGGTTAACCTGTTTTATTCCAATTCTGTATAATTAACATGTGTGGGACATTGATGTACTCTGCATTGTCTGTACTGTTGTACTTTTATACATTAAAATTTTGCTTCTTTGTACCAACACATTGTATGCACAAAGCCTCATTCAAAGTCCCAAACCTTGTTTGCTATGATTTAGTCTAGGGATGGAGGTACTGTTCCTTACCGGATTCAGACCTCACTCAAAGTCTCACCCAGGGCTGCTGATAGGGGGGGACCACTAGCCCTGGTGTACGGGGCCCCGTAGCACACATGGGGCCCACAGAGGGGGGATTAGTGACAGATGACAATTGTGTCTCTTTTTCTCCAGCAGATGAAAGCTGCTCTCCTTCCCTCTCCCTGCTGCCAGCTTGTATTTGCTAAGAAAGAGACAGTTGTCTCTCAGTAATCCCCCTCCCTCTGTGGGCCCCCCTCCTCTCAGCAATGGAGTATGTGATCTCTCCAACTTAGGTTCCATGCACACTGGCTTAAAAAAATGCTGCTTCTACAAGAGTTTAGTGTTTTGCCTGAAGAAGCAGCTCAACGTTATCCTATGTGTCCATACATTAGGATCATTACGGGAATATTTTAAGCTCAAAGTTTGGAGACAGAAAAAAAACCCTTCTGGTTCTCCTAAACTCGTCCAAATTTGTTTTAGTCAAAAAAGATCTATATGAGCGTTTTTTCTGCCAAGTGAACTGGAGGTTTTTTTAAGCCCAATGTGTTAACAGAAACATTCTTCTAGATGGAGCTAACTTTTAGCTACAAAACCATTTAACAACTACAAGAATACTTTCCTGTCACACTTAGATGTTATATTAACACCTTCAAGGCACCCAGGTAGGGCTTTGGATTTTTCTCCAGACATCTCAATAGTAACCTGTGTTTTTTGAAATGCTTAAAGCGGAATTGCACCCAAAAGTGCAACTTCCACTTTTAGGACTCCTCAGCCCCGGACATGCCACATTTGGCATGTCATTTTTCTGGGGGGGGGGGGATGGGTACCTAGTTATGACAGGTACCCAGCTGCCACTTCCGCTCTCGCCGCCTAGGCAACTCGAGTGGAAGTTCTCATCTCCCGCTCCCTCCCTGCAATCTGCAAAGCGTCACAGGTCCCAGAAGATTGCCTGGCCATTCAGGACGCACAGCGTGACTCACGCATGTGCAGTGTGCAACTGGCTGTGAAGGCACAACCTGTCACAGCTGGGTGCCCAAACTAGTGATGCCAGTGCCAGGGAGAGGCGGGGGAGAGAACCGAGGATTCAGGCAGCCACACCGCTGGATCCTAGGACAGGTGAGCACGTGTTTATTAAAAGTCAGCAGCTACACTTTTTGTAGCTGCTAACTTTTAATAAGCACAGAAATGACTGGAAGCGATTGTAAAGGCTGAAGGTTTTTTCACCTTAATGCCTTCTATGCATTAGGGTAAGAAAAACCTTCTGTGCCAGAGGATACCCTCAGCCCCCCCTTATACTTTCCGAAGCCTGATCCCGATCCAGCGATTTGCATCAGAACATTGGCTCTGCCGGCTCTCTCACTCCTCACTGGGCAGATTAATAGCAGTGGGAGCCATCGGCTGCTGTCAATCAAACTCTGTGATGAGGAAGCAGACAGGGCGGTTCGGGAGAAAACACACATGAGAACCCTCATAGACGGGCTTTTTATAGGGGCACTCACCAAAGCGGAAGAGCTAGGAGCGCTGGCGGGGGATCCCAGAACAGGAGGATCAGGACTGCTCTCGGCAAAACCATTGCACAGAGCAGGTAAATATGACATGTTTATTATTTTACTTAAAAAAAACAAAGCTTTAATATCGCTTTAATACTGAGGTTTTAATTCTCTAGGCAGACCAGAGATTCCAGCTCTGCCCTTTTACATGACTTTTTACAATTAAAATAATCTTGGACTCTTTTTTATCCAGTTTTGGTCTGGTGCTCATTTCTGCATTTCTATGGATTGAGCTACTGTTGGGTGCATATCGATGGAATCCCTGCTGTGTGGAAGCTGCCTCGGCAGAGCTATTGAGCTTGTTTGAAGCTTTCTTTCATCTGACTACACTTGCAAGTCTAAAAGTTCCCAGTGCCACTTTAAGTATGTTATTCTGCTGCCCTTTAGAGTGTCTTTTTACAGTATAGTTCGTACCTTGGTGTGCTCCTACCCACTAAAGTCTACAAGAACATTGCATACGGGGAAGTAGTAGCTGGCACAGACTGATTTACAAGATCCAGCAATCATGTCTTGCAACCAGGAGTCATATATGGGAGCACATGAAATTGTTTCTTCCTCCCCACTTCTGGTCCTCCTCCTCCTCCTATAAGATGATGGGCATCTAAACAAGCTTGTGAGATGAATGGGGCTTATACAATCTTTTAGCACATAGAGTGATCATATGGCCTTTGAGCCCCCCCACGGGCCAGGCAGGGCTTGTTATACGAACGGGCCACCTTTTTCCACTTTGGGATGACATTCATGCTTTAAGACAACAGGGAAGTCCAACATACCTCAATTTTACCTGAGCCCCATCTCAATCCAGAAATCTGCACAAGAGCCTCATCTCTCCAGGGACTCTCCATTGGCTCCCACTGCTGTCAATCACAGCCAGTAAGGCAATGAGGAGAGTAAGAGGGCAGCGTTAAGCTGTGGCCCTGTGTGTGAGTGGCTCAGGAACATGTCTGCTTGGGTGCCCCTCATTGCAAGCTGCTTGCTCTGGGGGCAATCGGCAGGAGGGAGGGGCCAAGAGCGCTGGCAAGGGACCCAAGAAGAGGAGGATTGAGGACTGTTCTTTGCAAAACCATTGCACAGCACAGGTAAGTATGGTTCGTTTGTTATTTAAAAAAAAAAAAGCCTTTAATATCACGTTAAGCTGAGTTCTCAATGGGCCCCGAAGAAGTGGGTTATCCCGGAAACGCGTTGACAGAGACCTATGTTTTAATTGCTGTAATATAGTCAGTATTTCCCATAGCAGTTCACTGAAGGCTCTTTCAATTTAACCATCCATATAAGTAAGCAGATACTGTACTGTTGTATGGCATACTGAAACAGCTTTTATCATTTGACACTAGTCAGCTTCTGGTCCCTAGCACTGGAAAACATTAAAAAAGCCAGTCACATGTTTGCCATACCTTCAATATATATTGGTGACATTGATACAATGATATTCTATGACTTGAGCTGAGACCAAAGCACCGGTGTAGACTTGCAAAACTGTTATTTTGCTCTGATATAAGCACGACAGGGAACATTATGTGACCACACTCTAATTGCTCTTAAATGATTTAGAAAATAACCATTCACGTATTAACTTCTATAAAGCTAAAGTCAAAATTTCCCTTGTATTCTCTGAACAGTATTCAGGCTTTTTTTTTTTTTCTTAATTTTACATTCATGTCTGATATATGCCTGCTTGGTCTCCATGTATATAAATTCAGTACAAGGCTTAGAGATTCAAGGCTGGCTTGCTATTAATAGAAGGCTAGTACACTTGACACAATCATTATTCATGGTTTAGACTTCGCAACTGGATTATCGCCAGCTGCACTGTCCAAACTATTTACAAGTTCTTTGTGTGCGGAATCAAAGTCAGAGATACAGCTAGAGCAACTGTTCCAAATATGCGTCCAAAGGCGGAATAGGAGTTCTTATAGTACATAACCATTTTATTATGGAAGGCTTCAATTACAAACCAGAAAGAGTCTATATGTGCTTACACATGAGCATTCCCTAAAATTCAGTTTAAACTCAACCTCATGGCATATCTCCTGCTGCTGGATAGACATTGAATGAAGGTAGGTCCTAGCATTAAAAAGTTTTGGTAAATCTAAAATAGTTTGTATGAAGGTTTACAGTTGACCAAAAATGCAAGGTTTGCTTGATCAGTGAGCTCCCTTCACCAATGCCAAAAAGCTGCAGGAAAATAAGAAAAAATAAATCGCTGCCTATAAAAGTGATCTCTCAGGGAATCCACCACTGGGACAACTTTTATCTGAAAGCCGGGCGCCTGACTGAAAAAAAGATATTGGGGTTATGGCAGCTAGCAGGACTTTTTCTAACATCCACCCGAGTGTGAAAGCACTCATGCAAATGAATGGGAGGCAGTTTTCAGGCGCTATTTGTAGTGCTAAAATGCCTGAAAACTGCCTCAGTGGGAAAGGGATCTTAATCAAAGCCAGGGACAAGGGAGCTGGGCTGGCCCGAGTTCATGGACGCAGCAGCAGGGCTTGGGAGTGAACATGCACCCATGTGGGGGCACTGGACAGAGAGGAGGGGCCAGGAGCACAGGCGGAGACCCAAGAAGGGGAGGCTCGGGGCCACGCTGTGCAATTCCATTGCACAAAGCACATACCATGTTATCCTGAAAATAAGACCGGAACTTATATTAATTCATGCTCCAAAATCACACCAGGGCTTATTTTCGAGGGATGTCTTATGTATGTCCCGTCTTCTCTCCCCCTGGCAGCTCAGGAGTCATCATTATGACATCTTTAATGCCAAAAATATAATCAGTTTTGTAAAAATATTATATAATGTCCAGTGAGTCTGCCTTTGTAACTTTATTGTTGAAAATAACTTATTTACAGCACCACTGGGCGCTCATGTGATCTGCCAGAGCTCTTCTTTCCCACTCTGAGCACTGCCGAGTGAAGGGCCGAGATACCTGCTGATGTCAGTCCCGCTCCAAGCACTGCCGAGGGAAGGGCCGAGATACCTGCTGATGTCAGCCCCGCTCCGAGCACTGCCGAGGGAAGGGCTGAGATGCCTGCTGATGTCAGCCCCGCTCCAAGCACTGCTGAGGGAAGGACAGAGATGCCTGCTGATGTCAGCCCCGCTCCGAGCACTGCTGAAGGAAGGGCCGAGATGCCTGCTGATGTCAGGCCCGCTCCGAGCACTGCCGAGGGAAGGGCCAAGATGCCTGCTGATGTCAGCCCCGCCCCGAGCACTGCCGAGGGAAGGGCCGAGATGCCTGCTGATGTCAGCCCCGCTCCGAGCACTGCCGAGGGAAGGGCCAAAATGCCTGCTGATGTCAGTCCCACTCTGAGCACTGCCGAGGGAAGGGCCGAGATGCCTGCTGATGTCAGCCCCGCTCCTAGCATTGCCGAGGGAAGGGCCGAGATGCCTGCTGATGTCAGCCCCGCTCCGAGCACTGCCGAGGGAAGGGCCGAGATGCCTGCTGATGTCAGCCCCGCTCGAGCACTGCCGAAGGAGGGGCCGAGATGTCTGCTGATGTCAGCCCCTCTCCAAGCACTGCAGAGGGAAGGACCGTGATGACTGCTGATGTCAGCCCCACTCTGAGCACTGCCAATGGAAGGGCAGAGATGCCTGCTGATGTCAGCCCTGCTCTGAGCACTGCAGAAGGAGGGGCCGAGATGCCTGCTGATGTCAGCCCCTCTCCGAGCACTGCAGAGGGAAGGGCCGGGATGACTGCTGATGTCAACCCCACACTGAGCACTGCAGAAGGAGGGGCTGCTGATGTCAGGAGGAGAGAAGATCTTCAGCGGGTCACGGCCCTATAAATAAGGTATTTTCAACAATAAAGTTATAAAAGGAGACAGAGTGGATATTATATAACATTTTTACAAAACTGATTATATAGTTTTACATGGACTTTACTAGGGCTTATTTTCGGGGTAGGGCTTATATTGCAGCCCTCCCCAGACCTCAGGCTAGATCTTATTTTCAGGGTAGGGCTTATTTTTGGGGGAAACACGGTAAGAATAGAGATGTTTGCTATTATAATTATTTTTTTTATTATTTCCTTTATAATCACTTTAACCTAGCAGCCAATATTATACAGTATCTCAAAAGTGAGTACACCCCTCACATGTTTGTTAATATATTATTATATCTTTTCATGTGATAACACTAAAGGAATTACACTTTGCTCAATGTAAAGTAGTGAGTGTACAGCTTGTATACCAATGTAAATTTGCTGTCCCCTCAAAATAACTCAACGCATAGCCATTAATGTCCTAAACCGCTGGCAACAAAAGTGAGTACACCCCTAAGTGGAAATGTACAAATTGGGCCCAATTAGCCATTTTCCCTCCCCGGTGTAATGTGACTCGTTAGTGTTACAAGGTCTCAGGTGTGAATGGGGAGCAGGTATGTTAAATTTGGTGTTATCGCTCTTGCTCTCTAATACTGGTCATTGGAAGTTCAACATGGCACCTCATGGCAAAGAACTCTCTGAGGATCTGAAAAACAGAATTGTTGCTCTACATAAAGATATAAGAAGATTGGCAAGACCCTGAAACTGAGCTGCAGTACGGTGGCCAAGACCATACAGCGGTTTGACAGGACAGGTTCCACTCAGAACAGGCCTCGCCATGGTCAACCAAAGAAGTTGAGTGCACGTTCTCAGCATCATATCCAGAGGTTGTCTTTGGGAAATAGACGTATGAGTGCTGCCAGCATTGCTGTAGAGTTTGAAGGGGTGGGGGGGTCAGCCTGTCAGTGATCAGACCATACGACACACACTGCATCAAATTGGTCTGCATGGCTGTCGTCCTAGAAGGAAGCCTTTTCTAAAGATGATGCACAAGGAAGCTGAAGACAAGCAGATTAAGGGCATGGATTACTGGAACCATCTCCTGTGGCCTGTTGAGACCAAGATAAACGTATTTGGTTCAGATGGTGTCAAGTGTGTGGGGTGGCAACCAGGTGAGGAGTACAAAGACAAGTGTGTCTTGCTTACAGTCAAGCATGATGGTGGGAGTGTCATGGTCTGAGGCTGCATGAGTGCTGCTGGCAGTGGGGAGCTACAGTTCATTGAGGGAACCATGAATGCCAACATGTACTGTGACATACTGAAGCAGAGCATGATCCCCCTCCCTTCAAAGACTGGGCCACAGGGCAGTATTCCAATATGATAACGACCCCAAACACACCTCCAAGAGGACCACTGCCTTTCTAAAGAAGCTGAGGGTAAAGGTGATGGACTGGCCAAGCATGTCCCCAGACCTAAACCCTATTGAGCATCTGTGGGGCATCCTCAAATGGAAGGTGGAGGAGCGCAAGGTCTTTAACATCCACCAGCTTCGTGATGTTGTCTTTTAGGAGTGGTAGAGAACTCCAGTGGCAACCTGTGAATCTCTGGTGAACTCCATGCCCAAGGGGGTTAAGGCAGTGCTGGAAAATAATGATGGCCAAACCAAATATTGACACTTTGGGCCCAATTTGGACATTTTCCCTCAGAGGTGTACTCACCTTTGTTGCCAGCAGTTTAGACATTCATGGCTGTGTGTTGAGTTATTTTGAGGGGACAGCAAATTTACACTGCTATACAAGCTGTACACTCACTACTTTACATTGTAGGAAAGTGTCATTTCAATAGTGTTGTCACATAAAAAGATAATAAAATATTTACAAAAACGTGAGGGGTGTACTCACTTTTGTGAGATACTGTACATGTTTTCACATTTTTTGCCACCATACATTTTATTATTTTTAACTGCACTGATTAATGTTCACTATATTAATTTGCACCTTATAATAAGGTTACCTGTAGGTATAGTGACAGTACAGTACAAGGGACAGTACAAGGGACACTTCTCACTCAATGTAGGTGCCGTCTTTTGTGTTAATTGTATCTAGCATCTAGACGAGAAAAAGGAAAAAAATGGGGGAAAAAAATTGGGACTTTAAATGAAGACATGGCCTGGTAAGGCCGTCCGCTTCCATCCCGGCCTTGTAAAGGAAACTAATTTTGCAGTGTTGCAAAATTTGGAAAGAGTGGGACTTTAATTGAAGCACATGAGGGATACACAATAGACTGATGGAGATGTTCACAGAAATTTGATTTGTGGATATGAATATACTGATGCAGATAGTCAAACAATTCATGATAAAATATCAATTATAAACGACAATACAAATTCATAACAATGGATACAAATGTGTTAAGCTCAGTACAGTGCCCCCATCCATCAGGTATTTAATGTGCAAACTGGTAAAAATATATACACAGGCAGGTCTGCGTGGCCAAGGACCTCATTGTTCCTATTGAGATTTGGTGTATAAAAGGCATAGAAGGTTAAATCCACGGCAGGCTCGTGGTGTGTCTAAAAAAATGAATATAGGATCAACAATTGACAATGTAAAAACATTGGGGGTATGAATCCCTCCACAAACTGCGCATGCAGCTTGCAACACTCATATGATGGTGATGCACCGTCAGAGCCAAGGGCCCGTCCAGGGCCATCTGGGCTGGGAGCTGTGGCAGGGGGCATGATGGCAGCAACCCACAGTCGGCATCACCCCAGGTGGATAAGGGAGTCCTGGTGATATGGAGACCCATAGTTGAAGTATGGGATGATAGTGTGCTGTGGGATTGGATTAAATGAACAACTGTTGAGTGGGTGTGTGCATGGGAGATCAAGAAGGAAAAGAAGGAAATGGAGCTGAATCAAGGGAAGGGAGCTGAAGAAAGGACAAGATATGGAACAGAAACCTGTGAAGTGAAGAGGTGAATAGGATCCAAGAAACCAGATGAATGGAGGAGGGATAGAGAATAAAGGGAGTGAAAGAAGGTGGGTAAGGGCTAGGGAGGAAAAGGATAGATGAAAGATAGATAGACAACCAGACCAATGGGTGATCAAATTGGAAAGTGACAATGGATGAACGTGAGTGTTACCTGTAAAAGCGAGGCATGGTCATCCATGATAACACATGCATGCCAGTATATTGTGTGCAGGGCGCCAAGATCCACCAAGGGGGGGCGCCTAAATAGGCGTCGCCAACTGCCCACCCACCAATGTCATGCACACGGAAGCAAGAGTCGGGCGGCGAGGCGCCAAGCGGTGGACCGCCCGGCGCACAGCATCCCACCCGCCCACACCCGCGAGCGTGGTTGACCCAGCCGGTACAACATCATAAGGACGCCGAACAGATAGCATTGGTGACGTGGCGCTGATGCGGAGTGGCGATGGACCCACCCCCCATGCGAAATACGGTGCACGGAGGTGGAGGGAGCCGCCAGTGTGCATCGCAGCTCCCGGACCGACAGGATCCAAGCCGCGCCCAAAGGCCCCAACAGCTTACACCACTGAGGTGCAAGAGCAGCAACAGATAGCAGTGGAAAGGATAGGTTATATACATATAACTCCAGTAAAGACATTGGCAATGTGAACAGTTACACTAGGGGAGGTACCATAGGCCAATAACGGGCAGCACTGTGTATAGGATTTAAAGAATATAGACCTTGCGTGTGCTTCCATCCATATTGTATATTAAGAGAAAAAGGAAAAAAAGCACACTACACACAGCACACTATCATCCCATACTTCAACTATGGGTCTCCATATCACCAGGACGCCCTCATCCACCTGGGGTGATGCCAACTGTGGGTTGCTGCCATCATGCCCCCTGCCACAGCTCCCGGCCCAGGTGGCCCTGGACGGGCCCTTGGCTCTGACGGTGCATCACCATCATATGAGTGTTGTAAGTTGCATGCTCGGTTTTTGGAGGGATTCATGAATTGTTTGACTATCCGCATCAGTGTATTTATATCAACAAATCAAATTTCTGTGAACATCTCCATCAGTCTATTGTGTATCCCTCATGTGCTTCAATTAAAGTCCCACTCTTTCCAAATTTTGCAACACTGCAAAATTAGTTTCCTTAGCATCTAGACGAGGGTGATGTCACGCTCTTTCCAATGAGATTCCAGGGAATGCTGAGTAGCCCTATAAATATAAACATGCTCCTGCACTGTATTGGAGGGTGATCTTGTGAAATCCGGGGCTCTCTGCATTCCCTGGGATCTTATTGGAAAGAGTAGGACATCATCCACTGGAATACGGGTGCGGGGGGAAAAGGTAAGTGTCTTTTTCCCTATGGGGAGGAGAGGGTGCTAAAGTAAGTTTTTAAGTGTAGTTTCTCCTACTGAAAGCAGGTGTCTTTTAATTGCTGACAAGTGAGATAGAGGCCCACTCACACTTGCCTGCTTCTGTGCGCAAAGGTAACTGGCAAATTCATGCACATTACATGTGTAGCCATGTCCCCTCTTAGGGGTGGCTGAGTGTTGTGGTTCACCTGCTCACACTGCCCTCAATCACATCCATACCGCACCCGGAGTCACAGAACAGGCTGGTACTTTGTTTTGTTTTATTAAGGGATTGAAATTGGATGGGGATTGGGGATGTTATGGGATGCCCACAGAATTAGTTGATCATTTACATGGGACCACAATATTCAGTTTGATATATACACCACTTCTTGTCCTCCAGCACTTCACTTGCTCCACTTACACTTCTTCCTCCAGCACTTCACTTGCTTCTCTAAACTCCGGTTCCTCTCTCCTGCACATTACTTCTTCCAGGCCCACAAGGAAATTTACTAGGCCTTCTCTGTTCCTCCAGCCTGATTAGCACATGGTGAGGCCTGCCCTGCTGTGCACAGGGCCCCAGGACCACCCATTGCAGGTAGGGACAGTTGGTCCTCATGTGTGTAGATGCACTGCTGTGCTAGCCGGCCTGAGGGACTACTACTCCCAGCCCATCCTCTTGCTCCAGGCCCTGTCAGCCACTCCAGCTGCATTGACCTTCTCCACTGCCTCCATGACACCACAATCCCTTACTGACTTCTGCAGCCTTTGTAGATTGTTTCTCACCCCAATCTCCTCCGGCATGCCTCTACAGCTTCCCAGGGTGTGCGCCACTCACCGACTACCGGTGAACTCTTTGCTGAGCTTCTCCAGTAGCACTGTCTGTCGCTCTCCTGCTCCCTTGTGCTCCTCCAGGATCTCCCTTTCCCCCTGGCTGCACCTGAGCCCAGGCCTCAAGGTCACCCCTCCCCAGAATGGGGGCTCCCTCCCGTGTGAGGCCTCCACAACTTCAGCTACATTCCAGCTCTTCAATCCGAACTCTCCTCCCAGATTGGGCTGAGTCCAAGTATTTAAGGAGGCCTGCCCCCTGCCAATCCAGATTGGGGATTGGTCAGATCTCCTTAGAATACTCAAGGTGGCTATACCTCCCTCCCAGCTCTCTGTCCAGTAACCTTCCACCAGTTTCTGGAAATAAGTAGGAGGTTCTGGTGACCTCATCTGTGAATCACTCAATACTACCTGAGCCACTCCCAGGACAGAAACAAAAACAATCAGGCCTGCACACTAGTCAGGCCTGATTAAATTTTCCTCACCTACCCAAAATCTATTTCCACTAGCTCCTACCTAGCAGGGGGCACTACACGTGTTGTAATGTTGTGGTGCTTTTCATTTTGAATGACACCCCAAAGCACTAAGGAATATGTCTATAGGCCAGTAGGCCAAAACCACCTGCTACAAGATTTTATTCGGCCAACAGCAACCCCACCTACTGGCAGTAGATGCTCTGATCTATGTACAGTGGGTATAGGAAAGAATCACATCCCTTTAAAATAATCACAATTTGTTGCTTTGCAGCCTGAAATGAAGACAGACACAGTTTTTGTTTTGTCCAGCTGTATTTACTGCAACTTATAACATTCAAGTGAAAGATATAACACCGACATTGTCAGAAAAAAATTTAAAAAATTAAAAATAATTCAAAAACAGAATCACTGAGTTGGAAAAACGAACCCCCCATGTCAGTGTTTTGTTGGACCACCTTTTGCTTTAACCACTTCAGCCCCGGAAGGATTTCCAGCTTTAGGACCGGAGCCCTTTTTGCGATTCGGCACTGCGTCGCTTTAACTGACAATTGCGCGGTCGTGCGGCGTTGTACCCAAACGAAATTTGTGTCCTTTTTTTCCCACAAATAGAGCTTTCTTTTGGTGGTATTTGATCACCTCTGCGTCATTTCTGATCGCCGCTATAAACAAAAGAAGAGCGACAATTTTGCAAAAAAAACCCAAATTTCTTACTTTTTGCTAAAATACAAATCCCAAAAAAAAATATAAAAAAACATTTTTTTTCACCGTTTTTGGCCGATTTATATTCTTCCTCATAGTTGCGATAAAAAAAATCGCAATCGGCGTTTATTGATTGGTTTGCGCAAAAGTGGTCGCGTTTACAGATGAAGAATTCATTTTTGGGGTTTTTATTTTTTTTTATTTTTTATTAGTAATGGCGGCGATCTGCGATTTTTAGCGGTACTGCGATATTTCAGCGGACATGTCGGAACATTTTGACACTTTTTTGGGACCATTGGCATTTATACAGCGATCAGTGCTATAAAAATGCACTGATTACTGTGTAAATGCCATTGGCAGTGAATGGGGTTAACCTGCAGGGGGCGCGCTAAGGGTTAACTATGTTCCCTGGGCGTGTTCTAACTGTATGGGGGCTTGCCTAGCTGGGGAAGGGAAGTGGTCACAGCCTTCATGTACAGGAAGGCTGTGATCACAGCCCTTCCCCCTCACACAGAGCGGAGGTCCGTGTTTACTTACACGGACCTCCGCTCCTTCGCTCCGGGGGGGCCATCGCTGGTAGCCGGCGGCAATCGAAGCCGCCGCACCCGCTCCCTGGCCCCCCCCGAACACAGTGAGCTCTGTATCGCGGCCGCCGTCGTATGACGGCGTTTTGTGTTACAGAGCCACATTGTCGCCGTCAATTGCCAATCAGCGGTCGGCAAGCGGTTAATTCCAGCGTTTAGTCTGTTGGGATTTGTCTCTACCAACTTTGCACATCTAGACTTTGTAATATTTGCTCTTCTTTGCAGAACTGCTCAATTTCAGTTACACTTGATGGTGACTATTTGTGGGCTGCAGTCTTCAAGTCATTCCACAGATTTTCAATGAGGTTTAAGTCTGAATGTCCCCATAAGAAATAATGGAAACTCAGATGATTCATTCCACAACCACTTATTCATATAAAATTGATTGCGGCAATACAAAATACAGTACAGTATAAAGTGTATGGTGTATACAATACGAGCAGTAGAAGGATCACAGTTTTAATGTAAAAAAAAAATTGGAATTACACTCACAATGCATATCCCGCATTAAGGACTCTGGTGCTCATCTATGTAAAGCCGCTTGTGTATACAGTAAATCCACTGGTGTATACAGTAAATCCACTGGTCTATACAGTAAAGCTGCTGGTGTATACAGTAAAGCCACTGGTCTATACAGTAAAGCCACTGGTCTATACAGTAAAGCTGCTGGTGTATACAGTAAAGCCGCTGGTCTATACAGTAAAGCTGCTGGTGTATACAGTAAAGCCGCTGGTCTATACAGTAAAGCTGCTGGTGTATACAGTAAAGCCACTGGTCTATACAGTAAAGCTGCTGGTGTATACAGTAAAGCCGCTGGTCTATACAGTAAAGTCACTGGTCTATACAGTAAAGCTGCTGGTGTATACAGTAAAGCCGCTGGTCTATACAGTAAAGCTGCTGGTGTATACAGTAAAGCCACTGGTGTATACAGTAAAGCCGCTGGTGTATACAGTAAAGCCGCTGGTGTATACATTACTGTATGTGGCCAGAGGTCCGGGGGTGCTGATGGCTCAGAGACACTCGGGAACTGTTGACACTTCTGGGTGCTCCGCATGTTACGCCCGCCCCACCCAGCTGGGAGTGTCTGAGAGTGTCTTTGAGTTCTCCAGAAAGTTCTCCAGAAAACACTGGAAGCCACCAGCACCCCCGGACCTCTGGCCACATACAGTACTGTATACACCAGCGGCTTTACTGTATACAGCAGCGGTTTTACATGGATGAGCACCAGACTCCTTAACACAGGATATACATTGTTAGTATAATTCCACTTTTTTTATATATTAAACCTGTGAAACAATGATCCTTCCACTGCTCGCCCTGCAGGACAGCGATTACATATTAAGTTACAATTAAAAAAAAATGTTGCTCGTCTTGCTAAACGCTTCTATACCACATTACCCGCAAACCAAGGTATTACTGTAGCTGCCTAAACATATCAATTTTTCAGTACTATGGGGGTTGATTTACTAAAACTGGAGAGTGCAAAATCTGGTACAGCTGGGCATGATAGCCAATCAGCTTCTAACTTCAGCTTGTTAAGCTTTGATGAAAAAAATACCTGGAAGCTGATTGGTTTCTATGCACAGCTGCACCAGATTTTGCACGCTCCAGTTTTAGTAAATCAGCCTCAATGTGTCAATTGACCCTCATTATGCATCACATTCTCTTCTCTATGTCTTTGTTAGGCCTTACATGAAAAGTTCAGTAGGCAGCATACTCCAGCATGCATGTGAGCAGACCTATTGGTGAAAGTAATGAGAAATATTTAACTGCAGTTTCTATTAAAAAAGAATAGAGATTCCGGACAACGACTCTGGGCCTAAGGCTGTACAATGACTCTTATTGGAGAAAGACGTTATCATAATGTAGGTTGAGTATTTCATCTCTGATGGCCCTTATAGAGATCTCGCCTTGACCTCGCCGCTCTGTCCCGTTACTATGTCCCATATTATTAATAGACTCAATTCATAAAAGTATATTTTAATTGTCATGCCATTTTCACTTTATTTTACAACAGTAAATGGATTTTTCTATTCACCAAAGACATTGCAGTTGAATTTACCACACCCATATATTTTTATCTCTTTTGTCTTTAAAAAGTCAATTCTCAAAGTTTATTGCAGGAGTTATTCCTCTTTAAAATACCATTAGCTTCAGGCGTCAGCCACTGAGGTGTCTTTTAAAGCCCAATTAAACTCTAAAGTGTTATTAAACCCTTAAAACATTCTTTGTATTTTGTTATCCTCGCTTACTTGCCTAGATGTATGTGTTATTTTCTTCCCAAGCCGCTCAATGCTGCAAAAGATCTACCTAAATATATATTGTCCACTACAATTCCCCTTATAGGTTGGCTACACTGCCTTGTAGGGTCTCCCTGGAGCCACCTGTATGTACGAACTCTTGACCAGTCCAAGTTTATGCCCTACGGTTACCATTTTTTCCTATTTCTCAGAAACTGTCCCTGTTGTGAGGGGTCTGTCTCTGGAAAACAGGCATCCCTGGCATCGTCCGGAGAGTCAGGCACTGTAGAGTAAACATTACAATGCAAAGGGACCAATTCAACCCACACTGTGCAAGCGTCAGAGCAGGTTGCATGTTGTAGGGGATAAAGTCAGATACCGGACCAGGGGGACATGTCAAGGGGAAAGTAGGCCCAGCCACCAAAGGATGAGGTGTAATATATTTTAAATATACTGCAGCTGCATTTATTACCCTGCAACCTGTTAGTTACTTTCTCCTGACATGACCCCTGAACTCAGTGCATTACTTATTCCTGACCCCTGCCCTCTGTTTGTTACTTACACCTGATGCCTGACCTTTCTGTGTTATTAAAACCTGACCTATGAACTCAGTGCATTACTTATTCCTGACTCTGTGTGTTGCTTAGTCCTGACCCCTGAACTCTCTGCATTACTTAAAGAAGAAGTAAACTCTCCCACTCCGATGCTGCTTTTTATTTAGTCCCGTATAGAGTTGAGCGAACACCTGGATGTTCAGGTTTGTTGGGTTCGGCCGAACTTCGCGAAAAAGTTCGGGTTCGGTACTGAACTTGACCCGAACTTGACCCCGAACCCCAGTCAATGGGGACCCAAACTTTTCGGCACAAAAATGACTGTAAAAAAGTCCTGGAAAGTGCTAGACGGCTGCAAATGGAAGTAAAATGATTTTAGAACAATAATCTGTCCCTTACAGCAACAGCAGGAACCTGACCCTATAGAACTAGAAGATGATTTTAGAACAATAATCTGTCCCTCTAAGCAGTAGACTCTACCTAGTCCAGTCAGATCATTCTGTAATGCAGGATGAGATCTGCAATCTGTCCCTCAAAGCAGTAGTAGTAGTAATCTCTACCTAGTCCACAATCAGATCGTTCTGTAATGCAGGATGAGATGTTATTATATCTGCAATCTGTCCCTCACAGCGCCGGCAGCATCCTCTCCCTAAACTAGCCTGAGAGCATGTGACATGCAGCACTATGTGACTCCAGCTTATACAGAGGCTGGGTCACATGATGCACTGGCCAATCACAGCCATGCCATTAGTAGGCATGGCTGTGATGGCTTCTAAGGGCAAACCAGTGAATCGCTTGTTGATTGGCTGCTCTGCACCTATTCAACTGGCGGGATCAAATACCCGAACCCAAAACCCGAACCCAAACTTTTTTTCAAATGTCCGGGTTCGGGTCTGGGTCACGGACACCCCAAAGTTCGGTACGGACCCGAACTTTACAGTTCGGGTTCACTCAACTCTAGTCCCGTAGATTAAGTTATTATCAAACTATAGCCATTGTAAATTAGCCCAAATCGCATATTACTTAATTTTTTAACCTCCCTGGCGGTATGATTATTTCAGATTTTTGGTGCTGAAAGCGGTACAATTATTTTGCATGGAAATTTGGTGTTTTATATTGTAGGCCTGTAATTCTTAGGAATAACTCACTTAAATCTGTCCAAACAGGAGTCTAGTAGACATCCCGGGTATGATAAAGTTTGAAACAAGAAATCATAAATTATAATATAATAAATAACTATAAATAATTATCAAAAATAATAATATACGGTAATAGTAATAAAATGTATTCAATAATGTAATTAAATCAAAAACACTGAAATTTGCTCATTTGCAGAACTGTCGCTGTCGTCACTTTCAGTGTCTGATGATAAATTTCCCCAAAAATCAGTATCACTCAATTCTGCAAATGATTCTTATTTACTATCGGTGTTTTCTAGCTGATCAAAAAACACTTTTGACGTAAAGGGATGCTTTTTGGTTGCCATGGACGTTCTCAAGTTTCCAGGCAGAAAGAATGACATATATAATATAAAAGTGCATGCAGGGCACTGGGCAAACCACTAGGGACAAAGCACCAGGGAAAAAAGGGGATGTGAAATGATTTCATACAGTATTGTAATCTTACAGATTACAGTGTACTGTATGTGTTATGTGTGTTTCACTTTTTGAATTTGCCGACAGGCTCCGCCCCGTGCGACGCTCGCAGGGAACGGAGCCGGGCACACAGAGGCATCGGGCGGAGGACACAGCCTGCAGACACAGCGGGGGGACATAGCTGGATCCAGGGGACAAGGTAAGTAACCCAGCCGTGGATCCAGCGATGCAATCCCGAGCATGGCTGGGGGTTACCGCTCTTGGTACAGAAAATTCACCCCAAGCAACACTCGAGAATGCCGCCAGGGAGGTTAAGAAACTTTAAAAGATCATGTTTCCAGGAGTAAGGCAGCACCATCTTGGGTATGGTTTTCTGAGTCCACAGTAGAGTGTATTTCCGCCCTTACATGTAGCCCTTCCTGTACTGTTAGCCAAGACTCATCCTCGATCCAGCGTTTCTATGGCAACCCTTCTCCACTACTCATAGCCACCTTGTTTTACAGCACAGTATTTACTTGTGCCGATCTTCTAATGTTCTCTCTGTGTCGGTGTTATCAGCTGCAGCTGATAAGACTTTAATATGTAGTCCGATGCCAGGTTTACACTCCATGTGATGTCACACGGTCACATGGGGTGCAGAAGGAAGCTTTGAAGGATTCTGCAGTCTCGTGGGATTTGAGTGTTGTGCTGCTGGTTATGTAAATTAGAGTCACGGCATCCTTAACTATGGACAGATAAGCACACAGAGAGTGTGCCGTAAATCGGGAGAACTGAGCATGTGCTAGTGACATCATTATAAAGAAAGGGACAGATTACAACAACACTCAGCAAGTAAGGAGACATCTACAAGCAGTGTTTTTTTATGCTGATTTAAATGGCATAAAGTTGTGGGAAGAGTTTACAACCACTTTATTACTGACCCATGCACTCTGTGCATTACTTAATCCTGACCACAGAACGCTGCGTGATACAAAACACTAAACCCTGAACTCTGTGCATTGCTTAAGACTGACCCCTGTATGCTTTGTGTTACTTAATCCAGACCCCTACACTCAATGCCTGACTTAATCCTGACCCCTTGAACTTCCTGTGTTACTTAATCCAAACCCCTACACTCAATGCCTGACTTAATCCTGACCCCTGAACTCTGTGTGTTACTTAATCTTGCCCTCTGATCTCATTGTGGGCACACAGGTGCCGCCCCCCCCCCCCCCCCCCTCCCCCTTTCATGACACCGGATGCATGAATTTTCAATTGTAGGGATAGGTGGGGGTGTGTCTTTTGCAGCACCTGATTAGAGCCAGAGGCTTTATTAGGCTTCAAAATAGGGTGGGCTCAGGACGCAGAAAATTGCGTCCAGAGCCCACCCAGGTGTGTTGCAACAGTGAATGAATATTCACTGTTGCAACACTGATCCTCCTCCTGGCCAATCGGGAAGCGGGTCTTATATCCGTCACCCGAATGGCTGAAAGGACAGGCGATCATATTGGACTCCAAGGAGGAGGAGGGGGGGAGTTGGAAGCCGCCATGGGGAGGACTCTGAGCCGGTGCACCACGCTGCCCGGCCGCCATGAAAAGGACTCGAAGCCACTGAGCCACTGCCTGCACCGCGCCACAATGGGGTAAGTGCCGGACCTACCGGCAAACAGCAGGAGGGTGGGTGCTGCCCGGGGGGAAGGGGGATTGCCTCGGGTGCCGCCCGGGGGGGAGGGGGATTGCCTCGGGTGCCGCTCGG
>BLSH010460263.1:899969-911892 GCA_018402905.1 Glandirana rugosa | reverse complement strand
CCGTCACAACACCTAAATTTGGTTTGTTGTGTTCACACCCGTCGATCTTCACGATTGGTGATAAATTTAATTAAGGTGGAAAACCTTTGATTTGGGACTTTGTATAGTGTCGTCAACATGTACTGGGGTTTGGGGTTAAAAGCTTTTTTACACTGAAACGGGTTAAGGGTGTCAAATTTGGACTTAGCCATGCGGGGATCGGAGTCTCACTACGGTAAGAAATTATGACTTGGTGGTATGAGGAATACGGAGTACGTGTGCCTCCGACTATTTGCCCGTAAGTCCCTATAAACCTACAAAAAAAGGTCGACGGGGACTTGAACAGGTGTCCTCTTCCCCCTCCCCCCCGAAAGGTGCCAAATGTGACACCTGAGGGGGGGAGGAATCCAACCAGCGGAAGTTCCACTTTAGGGTGGAACTCCGCTTTAAACGACCCTGTGTAAATGTACTGATAAGATAACATTAAATGAGTTCAGGGGCAGCTGGAAAAAAACATCCAAATATCCCTGAATGCCCGTTTATCAGCCTCCGTGTGCATGAGGCATAAGGAGTATGGTGGTTCAGTATTAAAGAATGGCATCACTCTGAGGCTAGGGGCGTACCGATTCAGGTTTAAACTGTGGGAATTGGGCAAAGTCACATTTTTTCGAAAATTGGGGTTTGGGGTCATGTACAACTGCTGTGATATGTTTCAGGGTTTAGTTTCCAAAAGGTGGAATTAATTTAAATAGTGGTTAGCACTTCTAGCTGCCCACACTTGTGTTGTTTGGTTTAAATCCACAACACTGCCTACATGGAGTTTCCATGTTTTCCTTCTTCTTGTGTGGGTTTCCTCTGGGTACTCTGGTTTCCTCCCACACTCCAAAAACATGCTTCTATGTTAACTGGCTCCCGTCTAAATTGGCCCTAGTATGAACATGAGTTAGGGACCTTAGATTGTAAGCTCCTTGAGGGCAGGGGCTGACATGAATGTGCAATATACTGCATAAATAAAGCACTGCGTAAATTGTTGGCGCTATATACATAGTTATAAGAAATAAATGAATATATATATATGTATATAGCCTAGCATCCATAGCATAAGCTATGAATCCCATAAATAAATAAAAAATGGTAGCACACTCCTAGCACTGTATTGGTATTACGGCTTAACAAAGTGGGTATTTGTTAGTTGCAGGTTAACCTGCTGAGCTCTTAGAATAGGAAAGCCTATTTGGCGCATTGAGTGAGCAGGCTAAGCAGCTTGTATGTGGCTTTACGTTATTAGTAACAAGAGCTGACATCAATTCAACTGTCATAAGCTCACGTGCAGCTGAGGGCCAAGCTGCACAAGACACATAACATATGCACTTAGATCCTTAGACACGCAAGGAGGAGTGACAAGATCAAGGAGACACAGCACAAATGGAAGGATTCTCCTCTTTATTCTTGAACATTGTATCGGAAAATTTATTCCGGCAATATTGCTGAGCAGAGGAAATAAAACGCACGCTGCTGGTTAGAGAAGAGAATATAACTTAGCTGCTTTTATATACATAGGAATAGACATAGGCAGGTTTTATTTTTCACATAGAATATTGTTCATTTGATTAATATTAGTGAAATATTTGTTCTGTTTGGGTACTGTCTATTTTTAATAGAGATGAGCGTGATAGAAAAATATGTTTTGTTTCGTTTTGGATTCATTAAGTAAATCATTTTGTTTTTTGTTAAATTCATTATGTTAACCACTTGCCTACTGGGCACTTAAACCCCCTTCCTGCCCAGGCCAATTTTCAGCTTTCAGCGCTGTAGCACTTTGAATGACAATTGCGCGGTCATGCCACATTGTACCCATATGAAATGTTATCATTACTTTTCAAACAAATAGAGCTTTCTTTTGGTGGTATTTAATCACCACTGGGTTTTTTATTTTTTGCTAAACAAACACAAAAAGACCAAAAATTAAATTAAAAAAAAAACAGTCTTCATAGTTTTGTTATAAAATTTTGCAAAGAGGTATTTTTTCTTCTTTATTGATGTGCGCTGATGAGGCTGTACTGATAGACACTGATAGACTGCACTGATGGCCAATGATGAGGTGGCACTGATGGGCACTGATAAGGTGGCACTGAGGGGAACTGATAAGGTGGCTCTGATGGGCACCGATGAGGCAGCACTGATGAGGCGGAACTGGTGGGCACTGATAGGTGGCATTGATAGATGGCACTAATAGGTGGCACTGATGGGTGACACTGAAGGGCACTGATAGGTGGCACTGATGGGCAATGATAGGTGGCACTGATTGGCACTGGTAGGTGACACTGATAGGCAGCACTGATAATGCACTGATTGGCAGCACTGATCGGCACTGGTGGGCATTGATAGGTAGTACTGGTGGGCACTGGTAGGTGGCACTGGTGGGCATTGATAGGCAGCACTGATTTGTACTGGTGGGCACTGGTGGACACAGATGAGGTGGCGTGTTCGGGACCAAAGTCCCTCTGACAGAAACCGGTGATTGGCTTTTTTATTCCAGCATGAGGGAAAAAAATAGCCGATTACCGGCTCTGTTTACATCACATGACCCGCTGTCATTGGCTGACAGCTGATCACGTGGTAAGGGGTCGGGATCGGCCCCTTACTCCGATCTGTGATCAGCCAAGTCTCATTGGCAGGGGGCACGCAGGCAGCTCATGCACGGGAGTACATACATAGACACCCTAATGGCAATTTAGGCCTGTGCTGTAGCCGTCTTTCAGCTATAGCGTGGGCGTGAAGGGGTTTAAATGATTAATTTTCGGAATTTGTTTAGTATATTTGTTGTTTCTAATCGATTTGTATTTCTGAAGTTATTTCGGAAGATTGGCTATATTCGTTTTAACATGTTAATTTGTTATTTTTGGGGATTACTCATCCGCTTGCGGACCGCCCACTGCACAAACGAGGCTTAATTAGGAATTATCTTATTTCACTTTCATACCTTACTGTATTTATTGCAATATGTTTCCATTTCCTATGTTGGCCATTTGTTATGATAATGAAAAATGTTAATGCAAAATAAAAAGGAATGGATCTGAATCAATTTGGATCAATCGTTATGTCTTTATTTTGCATGCTTCAAACATTAACAAAAAGCCCAAACAATCGCATCCTGTCATCTGAATGAAACTAATGAATACAAATTAATTTATTGTTTTGTTATAATCTTTTTTGGATTTGTTGAAATTCGGTACTCTTGTGATTCGGAGATTTGGATGCATCTGAATCTCTGAAAAATGAAAATTCTGTCCGAATTTCTATTAGGGATGGGCCCGATGTTCAAGTCGAACGGAAGTTTGCCCATTCGCAAATTCCGAACATTATGGGGCATTTGCGGCAAATTCGAGCGCCGCCGAACGCCCCATAATGCAGCGTGAGACTGCGGGGAATTGACAATCACTGATTGGCCAAAGCATGCACATGACCTGCATGCTATGGCCAATCCCAGTGCACTCTGCAGAAAGAGCCATGATTGGCCAAAGGCAGGGTGCGGGGAAAGCAAGTTTTATGCTCGAATAAGGGCCTGGTATGGACTGGGGGGGACCCCACGCATTTTTTTCAGCGATTTTTATCTATATTGCCAGGAGTCAGCAATACATTACAGCCACAAGCGATTTTAAATTACAGTTTTTCGGAGGCACTCTTGTAAACATCACTCAGATGCGCCACTTTACAGGCAGACTAAGGGACCCCCCCAGGCACGATATTTAAAGGAATATTTATTTTTTATTAAAATCACTTCTCCTGAAAAAAACAATTGATTTAAAAACTTTTTTGCATTGATACATATCCCCTAGGGCAGTACTCAGGTCCCCATACACTATATATGCCAATAACTTGCATATAAACCTTTAAAATGAGCACTTTTGATTTGTCATGTTCGTGTCCCCTGAACTTTCCTAGGGTACGAAAGGTTGCACCAATTTATTGCCTGTTCGCATGTTCTGGTGCGAACCGAACCGGGGTGTGTTCGGCTCATCCCTAATTTCTATTCATAATGAAAGAATCGCACATGTCTAATAATTAACTTTTAAAGAATGTTGAGGACAGACTAGTAATATGAAAAAAAAAGCATATGGGGTTTGATTTACTAAAATTGGAGAATGCAAAATCTGGTGCAGCGGTGCATGGTAGCCAATCAGTGTCTAACATCAGCTTGTTCAGTGCCCCTTTCACACGTGTGCGACTTGTCCTGCGACTTTAGACTGCAAAGTCGCATGACAAGTCGTTCACCATGATTTCCAATGCCAACCAATCATATCTGTACGGCTTCAAGTCGTGCCGACTTCAAAGTAGTCCCTGCACTACTTTGGTCCAACTTTCATGCGAGTTTAGGGCCATAGACCTCAACTTTGCACAGGCAGTCCCCAAAATCGAATCAAAATCGTACCTGCAAAATCGCATCAAAATCACGCGACTTTCAAGTCGCAGCAGTGTGAAAGGGGGTTTAAGCTTTAACAAATAAAAACCTGGAAGCTGATTTTGCACTCTCCAGTTTTAGTAAATCCTCCACAATGTCTACATAATTGTAGGAACATTTTTTATTTTTTTCCAGTGCATCATTCATTTATCATTATTTTAGATACAACAATATTTGATTCAGCGGGATTCATAAAACATTTGCATGAGAATGCGGATACATTTTTTATTATATCCTTAAAGGTTTTTTTTTTACCTTCGTCAAGGAACTGGAAAAGCCTTTGAAATGCTGGTTGATGCTTACCAGCAGGATTATTCCTGATTCTGAATCCTGCTGATTTGCTATTTGCAATACAGAAAAAAGCAGCAAGCCACCAGGCAGGAGCTGGTCTATCAGAAATATAGGGACCCTGCTGAAAACAGACTGTGCCTGAATGAAGCTCTCTATGGCTCAGGAGGTTGAATATATACTTGTCAGCAAAGTGCACACTGCTAACTCCAGGAAAGTGTTACCTGGCTTATCCTCTTCTCTCTGGGACCACACATCACCTAATGAGAAGGGACAGTAACCTGCTGGAGAGCAACATCATGGGATTGGACACATGCCCTTTAGGCCTCATACACACGGACGTTTCTAAAAAAATAAACAAAACGTCGGGCCCGACGTCAAGGAAAAAAAGTTGACGTTTTTCGGTGTTATGCATCAGCGTTTTTGAGCGTTAGTGAGTGTCGGCGTCAATAGGCGTTTTTTTAAAAATTATCCCTCTGCTATTTTTCAACCTAAAAACGTCGGCATCAAAAAACGCCGGAAAACGCTGGTATGATATTAGGTGGCGTTTGTTGGCGTTTGTTGGCGTATTGTGGCGTCGGCGTCAAAAAATGCCAAAACGTTACAGCCTCAGAACGCACTGGCTGTGGGTTCTAGTTTCAGCTCACTAACGCTGACGCCATCTACAGCTCAAAAACGTCTGCGTTTTTATGGGGCCATTGACTAACATGGAGAGCTGCAAAAAACGCCAGAAAACGCCGGCGTCAAAAAACGTCCGTGTGTATAAGGCCTTAAAGTTAAATTCCAGGTATGGATTTTATTGCATAGTTAATTGATCCACCTTGGACCAATGTAAGCAGGCCATACGTGCCTGGTGCCCAAACTATGGCCCGAGGGCTACACCATGTGTGGCCCTTTAATGTTCTAAGTGCGACTCTCATGGCCCCGGCAGTCAGTAGTGGGAACATTGATTTATAAAGTGGCCTTTAATAACAGGAATCTCTAGAAGTTACATATAACAAGTCCCCTGTCTCCTTTATCATGACTTTAATCTCCAGCCATTCCTGGAAAACAGTCTTTGACTTCTATTAAGTCTTCAGCTGTATCTTTACAGATAATAAATATTATATGAGGCCCTTTGGAGATAGCAGGGGCTGCATTTGAAGACCCTTATAAATTGTAAGTCGACAACCACTGCCATACATGATTCATTTTCTTTTGTTCAATCAGCGGGTTGAACAAAAGAAAATGAATCAGATGTGTGGATGGGGGAATTCCTCCCCTGGAGCTATTGTATTATGACTGCGGGAAACTTCCCCGCCATTAGAATATACTCATCAGCACTGCCGGCTATAGCAGGAAGCACTGATCTAGCGGAAATTTTCCAACAGGCTAGTTATTCAACTGCTGTACAACCAGCCTGCCTATAGATGGATCGAAATACGGTCAGTTCCTGTTGAACCGGCCAAATTTCGATCCATTTATATCCAGCTTTAGTATACATATGTGTACCCACTAACAGTGAAACGCTCCTTAACAGTGACAGCTGGTGTTTTTTTTTTTTTGGGGTGGGGGGGCAGCAAACGATTCACCTGAAGCCACCCCCCCTCCCCCCATCGGCCGGGGTCATGGACGGCACCCACCACCCACCCCGGCTAGCACGGGCGGCAACACCCCTGGGTCGGTTAGTCAGTAGGTCAGGGCCCCACACTTACCCCATCTTGTGGGCAGTGCTCCGGGCGGTGGACGGCATCAGCTTCTCTCTGGGCTGTTCTCTCCGGCTCCTTCCTCGCTTCCTCTGCGTCTTCCCTCCTCCTCCTGGTGGTCAATCCAATTAGATCTCCTTTCGGCCAGTCGGGTGACGGGTCTCACAACCTGCTTCCTGGTTGGCCAGGAGGAAAATCAGTGTTACAATAGCGAGCCCAACCTTTTTTGAAGCCTATTAAAGCCTTTGGTGCCGTCAGTGGCTTCTAAGCATGTAACTTCTGGAACCTACACCTAAGAGTCTACGTATCAGAGCTACAGTCACTAGCTAATTTTTTTGAGCAGATAATATTGCCCGAAACACTTCAGAATTCATCCTGCTGTTTTTGTCAGCAGTCATATCATCAATAAATACAAGAGAACCAGTTCCATTGGCAGCCATACATGCCCATGCCATAACACTACCACTACCATGCTTCACTGATGAGGTGGTATGCTTTGGATCATGAGTAGAGTTGAGCGAACCCGGACTGTAAAATTCAGGATCGTACCAAACTTTGGGGTGTCCGTGCCCTGGACCCGATCCCGGACATTAAAAAAAAAGTCTGGGATCGGGTTCGGTATTCGGGTATTTTTGGCACCTTTTCTATAGCTGCTGGGCAGCCAATCAACAAGCTTTTCACTAGTTTGCCCTTAGAAGCCATCACAGCCATGCCTACTAATGGCATGGCTGTGATTGGCCAGTGCATCATGTGACTCAGCCTCTATATGGGGCTGGAGTCACGTAGCGCCGTGTGTCAGATCGTCTCAGACTAGAGTAGGTAGAGCTTCATGCTGCTGCTGTGAGGGAAAGATTAGCATTCACAACCATCTCAGACTGCATTAGGGAGACCTTCATTACGGTCCTGTGAGGGACACATTAGCGTTCAGAACCATCTTATAGTGCATTATGGAAACATTTCTGATGTTGCTCTGAGGGAGATATTCTCATTCTAAAACCTTCTACTACTGCATTAGGGAAACGTTCCTGTGGGTGCTCTGAGGGAGAGTTTATCGTTCTAAAAACAACTACTACTGCATTAGGGCCAGGTTCCTGTTAGTGCTCTGAGGGAGAGATTATCGTTCTAAAACCATCTACTACTGCATTAGTGCCAGGTTCCTGTTGGCGCTCTGAGGGAGAGTTTATCGTTATAAAGCCATCTCCTACTGCATTAGGGATAGGTTCCTGTCGGTGCTGTGAAAGACAGATTATCGTTCTAAAATCATCTCATACTGGTGTAGGAAGAGGTTCCTGCTGCTGGTGTGAACGGTGCATTTCTTGCACAACAATAAAAAGTTCATCTACAATTTTCTTTTGTTAAAGAAAAAATAAGAATAATAATTTATTATTCTTTTTTTTTGTATTAATAAATAGTGCTACATAGTACATTTGTGTCCAAAATGAGGAGAGCCTCAAATAAGGGACGTGGTGGTGGTCGTGGTGCTGCTGGTGTTGGTGGTGTTGCTGAAGCTCCTGTTGAAAGGAGAGGATGTGGTCGATCTGTGCCTGCTACGCGCACAAGTGAAACGCCTTCCTCAGGTAGCCAACAGAACCTTCAACGTTATATGGTAGGCCCGAATGCCGCTCAACGAATGGTGAGGCCAGAATAAGTACAGGCGATAGTAGATTGGGTGGCTGACAATGCCTCCAGTTCCTTCACATTGTCTCCCACCCGGTTCCTTGATGAAAGCTCAGAGTTGGCACCTGAACCCCATGGCCATCTGTCTTTCTCCTCAGCCCCTTGTAAATCAGCCAAGCAGTCTGAGCCCCAAGTCATGCAGCAGTCTAATGCTTTTTGATGACTCTTCTGCTGTGCTTTCCGTGGGCCATCCACATAGCCCTGGCCCAGAAGTGGAAGACATTGCGTGCACTGATGCCCAACCACTTCTGGTTCAGGATGAGGACATGGAAACACCACGGCAGCACGTCTGTGATGATGATGACGAAACACAGGTGCCAACTGCTGTGGCTTTCCTCAGTGAACAGACTGACAAGGAGGGCAGTGGTGAAGGGTGGGTGGAAGATGATGTGGAGGATGATGAGGTCCTAGACCCCACATGGAATGAAGGTCATTCGAGTGACGTGTGCAGTTTGAAGGAAGAGGTAGTGGTTGCACAGAGGCACCAGCACAGCAAAAGAGGAAGCAGGTTGCAAAAGCGGAGTGAACGTCCCCTAGACAGTAGGCCTGCTACTACACACCGCACCCAGGGATCTAGCACACCAAAGGCAGCTCCCCGGCATGGCAGGTCTTCAGACAATGTGCTGACTACAAGAGACAAGTGGTTTGCACACTGTGCAATGAGAGGCTGAAGCGAGGCACAGATGTTCTAAACCTGAGCACAACCTTCATGACCAGGCATCTAAATGCAAAGCACTTGCTGCAGTGGAATAAGTACCTCAAAATCCAAGAAAGGTCTCGGCCTCCTCCTGCTTCCTCTTCTGCTGCTGCCTCTGCCTCTTCCTCCACCTCTACAGTGACAGTGTCACCTGCCACCCAGCAAACAGACGATATGACAGCAACGCCACCATGTCCGCCAGCGTCCCCAAGCATTTCCACATGGTCCCATGGAAGCTTACAGCTGTCCATCTCCCAAACACTGGAGAGAAAGAGGAAGTACCCCCTACCCATCCGCGATACCTGGCCCTGAATGTCAGCATTTCAAAATTCCTGGCCTTTGCAATGCTATCATTCCGTCTGGTGGACACGGACAGTTTCAAAAACCTGATGGCGGTGGCTGTCCCACAGTACGTGGTTTCCAGCCGCCATTACTTTTCCAGGCGAGCCATCCCTTCCCTGCACAAACAAGTCTGGGACAAGATCAAGTGTGCACTGCACAACGCCATCTGTGGTAAGGTCCACATAACCACTGATACATGGACCAGTAAGCATGGGCAGGGACGCTATATCTTGCTAACTGCACACTGGGCAAATGTAGTGGCAGGTGAGCCTGAGCCGGCTAGCCATTTGGCGCATTTTCTTCCACCACAGAGGATTGCAGGGCATTCCTCTTTGCCTCCTGTTGCCTCCTCCTCCTACTGCGCTTCCTCCTCCTCGACCACCTACTCATCCGCTCAGTGTAACACCTTCACCACCAACATCAGCACATACAGGGGGAAAGGACAGCAGGCTGTTTTAAAACTGATATGTTTGGGGGATAAACCCCACACTGTGCAGGAGCTGTGGATGGGCATTGAACAACAGACCAATGAGTGGTTGTTGCCACTGAGTCTCAAGCCCGGCCTGGTGGTGTGCGACAATGGCCGAAATCTCGTAGCGGCTCTGGGCCGAGTCGGTTTGACGCACATCCCTTGCCTGGCGCCTCTGCTGAATTTGGTGGTACCGAATTTTCTAAAAAACTACCCGGATATGTCAGAGCTGCTGCATAAAGTGCGGGCCGTCTGTGCGCACTTTCGGCATTCTCACCCTGCTGCTGCTCGCCTGTCTGCTCTGCAGTGGAACTTCGGCCTTCCCGCTCACCGCCTCATATGCGACGTGCCCTCAAGGTGGAACTCCACCTTGCACATGCTGAAGAGACTGTGCGAGCAGCAGCAGGCAATAGTGGAGTTTCAGCTGCAGCACGCACGGGTCAGTCGCTCTGCGGAACAGCAACACTTCACCACCAATGAGTGGGCCTCCATGCGAGACCTGTGTAGCGTATTGCAGTGTTTTGAGTACTCCACCAACATGGCCAGTGCCGATGATGCTGTTCTCAGCGTTACAATCCCACTTCTATGTCTCCTTGAAAAAACACCTTGATGGAAGAGGATGTGGCACAGGAGGATGAGGAGGAGGAAGAGGTGTCATTTCCATGGTTATCAGGCCAGTCATTCGCAAGTGGCTCGGAGGGTGGGTTCCTGCACCAGCATAGGCCAGGTCAAAAATATTCAAGCCAGGGCACAGTTCTGGAGGACGAGGAGGACGAGGAAGATGAGGAGGAAGAGGAGGAGGAGGAATCGTAGCAGGGTGGCACCCAACGCAGCTCGTGGGCATCACTGGAGCATGGCTGGCGGGATACAGAGGACACAGATGATATACCTCCCACAGACCACAGCTTGTCTTTGCCTCTGGGCAGCCTGGCACACATGGCCAACTACATGCTGCAGTGCTTGGGCAACGACAGCCGAGTTGCCCACATTGTAACTTCTTCTGATTACTGGGTGGCCACCCTGCTGGATCCCCGTTACAAGGACAATGTGCCGTCCTTAATTCCCTCACTGGAGCGTGAGAGGAAGATGCGTGACTACAAGCGCACACTGGTAGAGGCGCTGCTGAGGGCATTCCCAAATGACACCGGGGGCTCAGTTGAAGCACAAGGCGAAGGCAGAGGAGGAGGAGGAGGAAGAGGCCACCAATGCAGCTGTGCCACCGCCAGCACCTCAGAAGGCAGGGTTAGCATGGCCGAAATGTGGCAAAGCTTTGTCAGCAGCCCGCCACAACAAACAGCACCACCAGCCAATAGACAACGTCTTAGCATGAGGCACCATTTCAGCAACATGGTGCAAGAGTATGTGTGCACACGCCTACACGTACTGACTGATGGGTCTGCCCCATTCAACTTCTGGGTCTCCAAATTGGCCACATGGCCTGAGCTTACCCTTTATGCCTTGGAGGTGCTGGCCTGCCCTGCAGCCAGTATATTGTCTTAACGTGTGTTTAACACGGCAGGGGGCGTTATCACAGACAAGCGCAGCCGCCTGTCCACAGCCAACGTGGACAAGCTAACCTTTATGAAAATGAAGCAGGCATGGATCCCACAAGACTTAAAACTACAAGTCTGTACCTTGTGCAGAATAAACATTTAGACCGGACACACACAGCCATTCGTATACTTGTTCTTTTGAATAGGCCTCAATATTTTGGGGGCTACCCCAATTATAAACAACCAAAAAAAAACAGTGTTGGCTACCTCCTCCTCCTCCTTGACCACCGCCACTTCCACCTACACTGCCACGGTCACGGCCTAGTCAACCGCTAGGCTCCTACTCCACATCCACCCCCCCCTTCCCATTTTTTTTATTTGATTCTAATTTATTTTCCCTATCCCCATTTTTTTGTAGGACACTTGCCCTACTCTTACCCCCATTTTACTTCCTTTTGCAGCCCTCTAGCACTTGCCAGGACTTTGTTACAGCCATTTTTGTGCCTAAAAGTTCTGGTCCCCATTGACTTCAATGGGGTTCGGGGTCCGGGATAACGTTTGGGCAACGTTCGGTGCCGAACCCGGACTTTTTCCCAAAGTTCGTTCGGACCCTCCGAACCCAAACGTCCAGGTGTTCGCTCTCAACTCTATTGGTTGCCAAAGGTTACTGTGCATTATTACCGATCACTGATTGGCTGCTAAAGGTTACAGCACATATTATGACTCATTGATTATTTGGTAGAGGTTACAGCACATGACTTCCGCTTGTTTGGTTGCTAGAGATTACTGTACATCAATACTGCTCACTGATTGGTTGATAGAGGTTACTGG
>BLSH010460263.1:882609-899138 GCA_018402905.1 Glandirana rugosa | reverse complement strand
CTACACCTCATCCTCGGATCGCCAACTGATCCGGCACTGGCACCGTCACATCCACCTTCACCGCCACCAGTTCCTCCTCCTCCTCCATCGGTTGTGACAAAAAAAAACCAACAAATATTAACCCTGGCTACCTCCTCCTCCTCCTCCACCACCGCCACTTCCACCTACACTGCCACGGTCACGGCCTAGTCAACCTCTAGGCTCCTACTCCACATCCACCCCCCTTCCCATTTTTTTTATTTGATTCTAATGTATTTTCCCTATCCCCATTTTTTTGTAGGGCACTTGCCCTACTCTTACCCCCATTTTACTTCCTTTTGCAGCCCTCTAGCACTTGCCAGGACTTTGTTACAGCCATTTTTGTGCCTAAAAGTTCTGGTCCCCATTGACTTCAATGGGGTTCGGGGTCCGGGATAACGTTTGGGCAACGTTCGGTGCCGAACCCGGACTTTTTCCCAAAGTTCGTTCGGACCCTCCGAACCCAAACGTCCAGGTGTTCGCTCTCAACTCTATTGGTTGCCAAAGGTTACTGTGCATTATTACCGATCACTGATTGGCTGCTAAAGGTTACAGCACATATTATGACTCATTGATTATTTGGTAGAGGTTACAGCACATGACTTCCGCTTGTTTGGTTGCTAGAGATTACTGTACATCAATACTGCTCACTGATTGGTTGATAGAGGTTACTGGACATCCTTACCACTCACTAATTGTTTGATAGAGGCTACTGCACATTATTTCTGCTCACTGATTGGTTCCTAGAGGTTACTGCATATCCTTACCGCTCAATGATTGGTTGCAAGAGGTTAGTGCACATCATTACTGCTCACTGATAGGTTGCTAAAGGTTACAGCACATCATCTCCTCACTGCCTGTACACCATGGACTGGAGAGGTGAGGGGTCCCATCAATAGACAGAAAACTCCTAGGTATTGTAGGACTCCTGGTATCGTAGGACTCCTGGGATCAGTGGCAATGCTGGGGGAGGGGGTGTGATCAGTGGCAATGATGATGGAGGAGGGGGATGATCAGTGGCAATGATGAAGGAGGAGGGGGATGATCAGTGGTAATGCTGGCAGGTTGAAGGGATCAGTGGCAGTGGCGGAGGGGGTGGGATTAGTTAGGAGGCAGTGCACTGTGGCAAATTCGGAATCATGTAGCGCAAAGCTGTAAACCTTTGGCAAGTATATAGTGGGGTATTCTACACTGACCACCAATGTTAGGGGGGGTTTCCACTGACCACCATGTAATGAGGGGATTTTATGCCACCCACCAATATAAAGAGGGATTTCTACACTGACACCAACGTAATAACCAACCACCAGTGTAAGGGGGAATATACAATGACCTCCATGTAAGAGGGAATTTACTCTGACAGCCATTGTCAAGGAGATTTGTACTGACCACCAATGTAAGGTGACACTTCTACACTGACCATCAATGTAAGGTGACACTTCTACACTGACCACCAATGTTAGGGAGGATTTACTCTGACCACCAATGTAAAGGGGGATTTACACTGACCACCAGTGTAAGGGCGTTTCTGCACTTACCACCAATGTAAAGGGAAATGCACAATAATCACCAATGTAATGAGGAATTTACACTGACAACCAATGCAACGGCGGATGATACATCAACAATCAATAAAGGGGGATTTCTACACTGGCCACCAATGTAAGGGGGGATTAACACTCACCGCCAATTTAAAGGGGATTTCCACATGGACCACCAATGTAAGGGAGGATTTGAAACCTACACAAATGCAAGTTTAATTTTTTTTACTGATTACCAATATAAAGAGGAGTTTCTACACTGGCCACCAATGCAATGGGGATTTGCACTGACCACTAATGTAATAGAAAAATTCACAGTAACCACCAGTGCAATGAAGGGATTCACACTGACCACCAATGTTATGGAGACCTTCACACTGGCCACTAGGGTGAATGAAAAGATTGCACGCCAAGCCCCAAAGTAATGAGAAGATTTACACTAACCACCAATGTAACTGAGACATTTAGCCTGCATTCACATTTGTGTGTGTCAGGAAGGCATGCAAAATTGCCTTCCTGACACCACTGAGTGCACAACAGGCTGATGTTAGGCTTAATGACCACAGTTGTAGGCAGGACCTTCAAGCATGCCCCTTTGTCTCCCCAATGGACAACATTCAGCAGAAGTGATGGTGGATGTGACCCAGGGGGGCATGATATACATATGAATTCTGCCTCAATTTACATATCAATTCAGCCAATCCGCAGCTATTTACATATCAATGCAGGTTATTTACATGTAAACACAGGGTCTGGAGGTGAGTCATTTGTACATGGCAAAAGGACAGAGCTGGGCAGCATTTGTAACAGAACTTCACACTGAGATATCGGGACACAGCACAGGACTAAAACTTCAAGGGACAAGGGAATTTAAACTGGGATAGTTGGCAAATATGAGGCAGCTGCTTTAGGCCCCACAACAATGATGGGGCCCAGGGCAGCTTCCCCTTTTGTCCTGCCTTAAAGATGTCTCTGCCTGTAAGCACAGCCTTCCTCTGGGAAGGAATTACATACACCACAATCCCTGGGTCTCTTAATTTAGTGCTGGAGCAGGTGAGAGCTGTACAGTTATTAGATCTGACACAGACAAAAACAGGCAGAGCAATAACAGAGAGTTTGCAGCATGTGTGATGCAAAACAGAACAAATGGTGGGGCATATATTGGATGCTGTGTGACCTGGAACAAGAAGCTGCCTGTTGCTTTGGCTAAAAGGGACAAGCTAGGTGGATGAATACATAGACATATAGGAATCGATTAGCCATGACACCACAAACTGCATAGTTGCCAACATTTTCAAAAAATTTATAGGGACACTTTTTTGTCTGTAGGTGGGGGGTCTTATTATAATTATGGGGTGGGGCATTCATTTGTAGGTGTGTCATAGCTGGAGAAGAAAAACGTGGTGGGAAAATGAGTGTGGCTTAAACGAAATAGTGGGCGTGTCTTGAAGGGTGTGGATCAAAGGGTGTGTGGTTTGATTTTGAGATGAATGAGGGATGGAGGAAAGAAAGAAAGAAAGAAAGAGGGAGGGAAGGAGAGAGAAGGAAGGAAAGAAAGAAGGATGGAGGGACAGCAGGCCCAGATCCTACACAACAATAGCAATATGTGTGTTCCAGAAAGTTGAACAATCAGCAGATAAAGATACTCCAAACACCTGGGGTTAGCGCTTCAATCATCCCGGCACCATGGTTGGTATGGTGTCAGGATGATTGAAGCTCATTATTTCTGTCATTACATTGTGATATGAAATGAAATAGTTCAACTCACCATAATGCAGAATCAGTGTGAGCCCTGAGCGTGTCACTTGCCATATCACCTGTCCCCTAGATGCCATCAGGTGTCCCCAGCGGTGTGCCTCTTTACACCCTGAGGTGTCCCCAACTGCGTGCCTCCTTACATCAGGTGTCCACAGCTGCGTGCCTCCTTACATCAGGGTGTCCCCACCAGAGTGCCTCCTTACAACCAGAGCTCTGTGTTGACATTTAACACAGAGCACTGTACACAGGGAACAAAGCAGGGATGAGCAACTTAGGGACCAGTTAGTAAAAGCAGCCCACTTTAAACATATTACATATAGTTAGGCACATTTTTAACCCCGTGATCACTCTGGATGTTAAATCCTTCCTAGCCAGTGTCTATAGTACAGTGACAGAGTAGTATTTTCACTAAAATCACTGTATTAATGCCACTGGTGATGTCAGTGGCAGTTAGTCAGCCCCCCTCCCAACGTCAATTAGTGTCAGATTGAACGCTGCAGTATCGCAGTCCCATTATAAGTCACTGATCACCGTCATTAGTAGTATAAGAGAATATAAAAATAAAAATTCCAGTATATATGCCATATATATATATTGTGAGGGATTAGCTCTTGTGGGGATCGGCTTACCTGGAATGAAGACAGTACAGAAAGCAGTTTCTAAAATCTGTCTGGCAGTCAGGTTTATTGAATGAAAGGTTGCAAATAAAAATAAACAAAACAGCAAAACAAATCCTTGCCTCTCCGACTCTAACTAAACATCAGCAGTCCTTACTGAGCGGTGTCGGGCTTGTCCCAGACACCCACGAAACAAAGTTATTGCAAACCTTTTCTTAAGTCCAAAAGCCAAAGTTCCATGTGTCCGCTTTCTCTGGTTGATCGCTCTCAGAGTCCCAGGGTAGAGCCAAGCCTTGCTCTCTTCCTGGTCCACTTAACCTACAGCTGAGCATGGACTGTAGTGTACTAGAAAATCTGGTCCGGAACCAGCCCTGCCACGGTGGCTGGTAAAGCCCGGGCCGGATCCCGCTTTTAGCTCATCCTAAATGACCACATACGAGGCAACAGATAGCGTCCGTCCACCAACTCACCTCACATACCGTCACTATATATATATGTAGCACAATACATTTTGCCCAAAATGTATGAAGAAATGTTTTATAGCAGAAAGTAAAAAAAATATATATATTTTTTTTCAAAATTTTTTATCTCTTTTAGTTTGTATCGCAAAAAATAAAAAGCTCTACTTGAGTGAAATAAATTATATACTTTTTTTTGGGTTCAGCGTTGCATGACCGCACAATCGCCAGTTAAAGCGGAGTTCCACCCAGAAGTGCAACTTCCGCTTTAAGCACTCCTCGCCCCCTTACATGCCACATTTGGCATGTCATTTTTTTTGGGGGGGGGGGGTGTGCCCGGTTTTCAGAGGGACTTCCTGTCCATCTTCCACCTTCCGCCTCTGGGCCACCTAGGCGACTCCTCCTCTCCTCCTAGGCGGCCCCTCCCTCCTGGCAATCTTCTGGGACACGTCACAGGTCCCAGAAGATTGCCTGGCCACTAGGTCAATGCGTGCCTGGCCGTGAAGCCGGACCTGGTGCCCACACTAGGAATCGGGAAGAGGGGGGAGACGAGCGAGGCTTCGGGCGCAGCCATCGCTGGACCGGGAGACAGGTAAGTTACTGTTTATTAAAAGTCAGCAGCTATACTTATTGTAGCTGCTGACTTTTAATAAACCCAAAAACGAGTGGAACTCCGCTCTAGATTAGCGCAGTGCAGAATAGCAAAAAATGGCCTGGTCGAGAACGGGGCAAAATCTTCTGGAGCTGAAGTGGTTAATATATTTTATTTTATTTTTGGCAGAGGGCACATTTCATCCTGTGTTGCACTACATTGGATGGTGGATGGAAAAGCACCTTGCAAAGACACCAGAGGTTTGATTGTATTTTCCCCAAGCACAGTACCTGGCAGTGCCATAAAGAAACTCCTAATATTCAGGAACAGAGATATTCCATTATAGTGCCACCTCTATCAGTACTGTGACAGTTAGAGACGCTATAAAAAGTGAATAGTAAGCCGCTATTTTGAGATATTTGCAATTCAGCCGTGATCTGTACTTTTCTGTAGAACAGAATGAATTCAGAAGCATTCTCAGTAAAGATCTGCCAGATGTCGGGGGATGCTTTTACCTCTTGCAAGTATACTGCAAGCTCTTTTGTTGCTCAGGTATAAAACCTTTTTGTACTTCTGTAATATATAGTGAATTTTGCTTGCAAAAGGCAAAATGATAGGAAAACTCGTCTTGTCCTGATGTAGCAGCATTTACAAAGTGTTTGTGACCAGTGGTAACCATAGTAATGTTCTATACTTTTCATAAATTCAGAGGTCAATTTGTGCTTAACCACTTCAATACCGGGCACTTACCCCCCTTCCCACGCAGACCAATTTTCAGCTTTCAGCGCTGTCACAGTTTGAATGACAATTGCGCAGTCGTGCGACGTTGTACCCAAACTAAATTCTTATCATTTTTTCCCCACAAATAGAGCTTTCTTTTGGTGGTGTTTGATCACCCCTGGGGTTTTTATTTTTTGCGCTATAAATAAAAAAAGACCGAAAATTTTGAAAAAAAAAAGTTCTTTGTTTCTGTCACAAAACTTTGTAAATAAGTACATTTTCTCCATCACTGATGAGGCAGTACTGATTGGCACTGATAGGCGGCACTGATAAGCAGCACTGGCGGGCACTGATAGATGGCACTGATAAGCGGCACTGATGGACACTCATAGGCCGCACTGGTGGGCACTCATAGACAGCACTGATGGGCACTCATAGGTTGCACTGGGCACTGATAGGTGGCACAGATGGGCACCGATAATTGGCACTGGAGGGCACTGATAGGTGGCACTGGTTGGCACTGATAGGTGGCAATGATAGCTGGCATTTTTTTGGAGGCGTTCCTGGTGGTCCTGGGTGGCATCCAAGATAGGCACTGTGCCCCTTACCTGGTGGTCCCTGGGTGGGCTCCCTGGTGGTCCTGGGTGGGCTGTCCCTGGTGGTCCTGGATGGGCTCCCTGGTGGTCCTGGGTGGCGATCCTAGGGGGGACTGCACTGATAAACATTCAGTGCAGAGCCCCCCTGTCAGGAGACCCACTGATCGGCTCTCCTCTACTCGTGTCTGCATACCCGAGTAGAGGAAAAGCCAATACACGGCTCTTCCTGTTTACACTGTGATCAGCCATGATTGGTCACAGCTGATCACATGGTAAAGAGCTTCCCCACAAGGGATAAAAATCCCCTTTGTGTGCACGAAATGCCTTTGCAAACTTAGACATTACCTTGTACATAGCCTGTGCAGAGAGCAGAGCAGTGGGAGAATCCCAGCAGGCCCCACCCCCTACAGATTGTCTGTAAAAAACGTCAGGAGGGGGCGGAGACCAGACCAGTCACCCTGCACAAGGAGAGAGAGCAGGGGTGAGCGGTCTTTATTTCAGGAAGCTCCTACACACAAAAGTCTCACTGGATTACCTCACAGATATGAAAGAAATACACAAAGCACACCAAGAACACACATGACGAGTGTATTTGACAATATTTTTTTATCTCGGGGTTCAGATTTAAAAGTCCTTTTTTTTTTTTTGTGCTACTTCTTCCTGATAGGACAGAAAGTTTTCAGTCTAGGTGAGCCTGTGCATTAGAGCTGATGGAGGAATGAAGAAGACAAGCAAAAACAGCACATAATAGAAAACAAGAGCCTGCCAGCATCAATTATTTTAAGAGCTTCTAAGGACAATGATGTTGGTACCGTTGCTCAGGACTATATTGATGTTTTCCCAAATGCTTATAGACTGAACCATTCTGAGATGCCTGCTGATCTCCTACAGACAAAGCAGACGGAGGGAGTGGATGTGTCTGCGTTTGTAAGGAAGCTAGAAGTGCTTCTAGTGAGATTGCTGGCTGAAGAGGTCATCTTCAAAGCAGGCGTTGACAAATTAAGGACTGCACAAAATATAAAAGGGTTACTGCCGCAACACCCAGTCCTGGGTGTCATTTTGTGGAAGAGCACCTAGTTGAAACTATTCCTTGAAGTAAAGAAAACGGAGGTTTCATTAAGCTTTCTAAGAGAAAACTTAAAGGCGTTGTACACTTTCAAATGTTTTTGTTCTTTTATCTACAGTGCGGAAAATAATTATTTGATCCCCTGCAGATTTTGTAAGTTTGCCCACTTGCATAGAAATGCAGGGTCTATCATTTTTAATAACCACTTCAATACCATGCACTTAGAACACTTTACTACCAGACCAATTTTCAGTTTTCAGTGCTGTTGCGCTTTGAATGACAATTGCGCGGTCGTGCGACCCTGCACCCAAACAGAGTTTTTATCATTTTGTTCCCACAAATAGAGCTTTATTTTGGTGGTATTTGATCACCCCTGCGGTTTTTATTTTTTGCGCTACAAATAAAAAAAGACCGAAAATTTTGAAAAAAAAATAAAAAATTCTATTTTTGTCACAAAACTTTGTAAATAAGTAAATTTTCTCCATCACTGGTGGGCACTGATGAGGCTACACTGACGGGCACTGATGTGGCAGCACTGATTGGCACTGATGAGGTGGCACTGATGATGAGGCACTTATATGCAGCGATGATGAGCACTGTTAGGTGGCACTGATAAGCAGCACTGACGGGTACTGAGAGGTGGCACTGATATACAGCACTGATGGGCACTGCTATGCAGCCCTGACGGACACTGCTAAGCAGCACTGATGGGCACTAATAGACAGCACTGATTGGCACTCATAGGCCGCACTGGGCACTGATAGGTGGCACTGATGGGCACTGAGAGGTGGGCACTGGTAGGTGGCAATGGTGGGCACTGATATGTGGCACTGGTATGCATTGATAGGGGCACTGGTGGGCACTGATAGGGGCACTGGTGGGCATATACACTGATAGGGGGCTCATTCCCTGGTGGTCTAGGGTGGCATCTGAAGGTGGCACTGTGTGCCATCCACACTGGGCACTATGTCACTTACCTGGTGGTCTAGGGGGGTCTCCCTGGTGGTCCAGATCGGCTCCCTGGTGGTCCCTGGTCGGCTCCCTGGTGGTTCTGGGTGGGCACATTCCTGGTGGTCCCTGGGCAGGCTCCCTGGTGGTCTAGGGTGGCGATCTGAGGGAGGGCTGTGCTGATAAATCATCAGCACAAACCCTCCCTGTCAGGGATGCAGCCGATCTGCTCTCCACTCATCAGGTCTGCAGACCTGAGTACAGGAAAGCCAATAAATGGCTTTCCTGTGTTACACTGTGACCAGCCGTGATTGGTCACGGCTGGTCACATGGTAAAGTGCTTCGGATCGAAGCGCTTTACTGAGATCGGTATTGCGGGGGGTCAGACTGACCTCCCACACCACCGATCGCCACGATGCGCGCCCCCCCCGGCGCGCGGCGGCTTGTTATCCTGAGGACGTCATATGACGTCCAGTCAGGATAACTAAGCCACTTCCCGCCGTCATTTTGCATACGGCGATCGGGAAGTGGTTAAAGGTGTATTTTAAATGATAGAGATAGAATATCAACCAAAAATCAATCCAGAAAAAACACATAAAACAAATGGTATAAATTTGAGTTGCAGTTCAGCGAGTAAAATAAGTGTTTGATCCTCAAGCAAAACATGACTTGGAGAAACCCTTGTTGGCAAGCACAGAGGTCAGACGTTTCTTGTAGTTGGTGACCAGGTTTGAAGACATCCAGGGCCGGATTAACATAGGGGCTATTGGAGCTGCAGCTCCAGGCCCCTTCCTTAAGATAGGCCCAGCCCAGTGGTGTGAGTGAGTCACTAATACTGCCCAGCCCTGCTCTGTATACTGTGTACACAGGATTGATAGGTAAATTGCGGCAGCATATTTAACTAGTGTTAATAAAAAATAGTTTGCATTTTCATTTTATTTATTTCCATAAAAAGGCCCCACCAAAATCCTCAGCACCAGGTCCATGATGTTCTTAATCCGGCCCTGCAGACATCTCAGGAGGGAATTTGGTCCACCCTTCTTTACAGATCTTCTCTAAATCCTTAAGGTTTCTTGGCTGTCTTTTGGCAACTCGAAGTTTGTTGAAAAAGTCAGAACCACGAGCACCGGAAGTGACGTCAGTATGGGCGGGTGAACAGCCTCAGTGCATTTCGTGATTGGTCACGTCTTCAGGAAGGTTCAGGCTGCTTCCGGTGCTCGTGGTTCCGACTTTTGGTGGCATGGAACGCACGCTGAGGGAAGAGTAGACGGCGCTTTACACCAAACTTTTTTGCTGGCTGTGCATATCTGGTGCTGATTTAAGCACTCGGAAAATGTAAGTTTGCATTTGGCACTTTACTTATGAATCATTTTAAAGATTAAACATGCTGCCCTATGATCCCTACCCTCTGTTTTCTCGAGTCTGCATGAACACATATTAACCACTTCCAGACCGCGTCGCGCACATTTGCTGCTGCTGAGTGACAGCGTAGCATACATTTCTGTCTATTCGCTGGCTCTTGTGCCCGCCCGCACGCTCTCTAAATGGGGCTGCGGGTTGGGCGGACTCGATGTCCGCCAGCGCCCCGCGATCGTCTGTTAGAGAAGAAAAGCCAGGGAACCGCTGATGTAAACACAGCGGTTCCCCACTCTGTCAGGCGGCATGTAAGAGATCTACTGATCCCTGTACTGAGATCAGTTAGATCTCTTATGCCCCTGGCAGTCCAGCCCCCAAATAGTTAGAACACACCTAGGGAACACAGTTAGCCCCTTGATTGCCACCTGCAGGTTAACCCCTTCACTGCCAATGGCATTTATACAGTAATCAGTGGCTATTTCAATTTCTGATCGCTGTATAAATGTCAATGGTCCCAAAAAAGTGTCAAAAATGTCCGACATGTCGCAGTGCCGCTAAAAATCGCAGATCGTCGCCATTACTAGTAAAAAAAAATTGTAAAAATGCCATAAATTATTTCTCATGGTTGGTAAATGTGGCAACTTTTGTGCAAAGCAATCATTAAACTCCGATTGAGATTTTTTTTTTACCACAAATATGTAGAAGTATACATATCAGCCAAAACTGATGAATACATACATTTTTTTAACTTTTTTTGGTATATGTATTATAGCAAAAAGTAAAAAAAAATGTTTTTTTTTCAAAATTGTTGCTCTTTTTTTGTTTATAACGGTGATCAGAAATGACGCAGCGGTGATCAAATACCACCAAAAGAAAGCTCTATTTGTGGGAAAAAAAGGACGCCAATTTCCTTTGGGTAAAACATTGCTCGACCGCGCAATTGTCAGCTAAAGCGACGCAGTGCCGAATCTCAAAAAGCGCTCTGGTCCTAATGCGGGAAATTGGTTAATGGAATGAGAGCTTGAAGTATGCTACATCGTGCTATTGCTGACATTGGCTTCCTGATTAAATGTGGATGATCTAAATAGTCCATTTTAAAGCCTCCTACACACGGGTGTGACGGCCGTACGTCCGGACGTCCAAAATCATATGTTGGCTGTTGTATCTCGCGTACTGATGTGCAAGCCGAACGTAGTGACATGTTACGAGCGTATAAAGAGAAAATTCAGGTGCATGTAATTTGTGAATTAGGAACGTAGTTTTACACGAACGGACACTTCCGGGCGTTCCTGACTTCTGAGCATGCGTGTTTTGCACGTACAACTTGTTGGACCAACTTCTCTGTACACACGATACAACAGTCGTACAACCGCTTGTTGTACAACCAAAGTTTTCTAGTTTGCTCATCCAACTTCTGTTGTACGACCGTCGCACCTTGGCTGTTCTAATCGTACGTACTGGATAATTGGTTTCCACTAGGAAAAGGGGCAGCTGAATTCATATAAATTAAAATTTTGGCGCCAGTCCTGTCGTATCTTAAACCCATATGTAGCAGTATAACTTTTGGCCAAAATCTATGTAGAAAAATTACTAATTTGCAACATTTCATAACAGAAACAAAGATAAATGCATTTTTTTTAAATGTTTTTTTTATTTATAGCACAAAAAAATAAAAAAATCAGTGGCGATTAAATACCACCAAAAAGGACAAACCTTTCATATGGGTACAGTGTTGCAATGGTCATTCAAAGTGTGGCAGCGCTGAAAGCTGAAAATTGGCCTGGTTAGGAAGGGGGTATAAGTGCCCAGTAGGCAAGTGGTTAAATACTATAACTAGTCTAAAGTGTACTCTAAGAGAATGGCTAGGATATGGTGCAATATCCCCTGAGAGGTACCTCTTAGTCAGTGTAAATTTTGACCTCAAATTTAATTTTAGTTTTAGTCGTATTTTAGTCATCTGCATTGTTTTAGTAAAATTTTAGTCAATTAAAATCACCAGTCCATTTTAGTCGACTAAAATCGAATGAGCTTAGTTAAATTTAATTGCATTGTTAACCAGTTGCCGACCGCTTGCGGTGGCTTGATGGCAGCAACTTGGCTTGAAGAACACGAGAACGAGTATCGTGAGCGCACACTCGCTAACTGTGTTCCGTGGGGGCCAGGGAGTGGGTAGGGCGGGCTCAATGTCTGTCGGCTACCCGCGATTGTCCCCCAGAGTGACAGAACGGGGGTCCGTGTAAGTAAAAACGGATCTCAGGTCTGATGGGGGGGAAGGCATGTGATCACAGGCTCCCTGTGTATGGGAGGCGCGATCACTCCCCTCCCCTAGTCAGACCAGCCCCCATACAGTTAGAACACACACAGGGAGCACAGTTAACCCCTTAATGCACCCCCTGCAGGTTAACACCTTCCCTGCCAGTGACAGTTATACAGTAATCAGTGCATTTTCATAGCATTGATTGCTGCATAAATGCCAATGGTCCCAAAAAAGTGTCAAAATGGTCCGACATGTCCGCTGCAATATCGCAGTCCTGATAAAAATCGCAGATCGCTGCCATTACTAGTAAAAAATAAATAAATAAAAACCCCATAAAGTAATTCTCATCATGAGTAAACATGGCAACTTTTGCGCAAACCAGTCAATATACGCCAATTGCGTTTTTTTTTACCAAAAATATGAGGAAGAATATAAATTGTCCAAAACCGATTAAAAAAAAAAAATTTATATATTTTTTTTGGGTGTGTATTATAGCAAAAAGTAAGAAGTATTGTTCTTTTTTTGAAAAATTGTCGCTCTTCTTTTGTTTATAGTGGTGATCATAAATGACGCAGAGGCGATAAAGCACCACCAAAAAGCTCAAATGGCGCAAATTTCATTTGGGTACAACATCGCACGACCGCACAATTGTCAGTTAAAGTGACGCAGTGCCGAATCGCAAAAAGTGCTCTGGTCCTAATGTGGTAAATCCTTACGGGGCTGAAGTGGTTAATGCATAGAAATGCCAAACAAGATATACTCCTGCAGTAAAAATCGAATAACATTATTTATGGTATTAAAGTTTGAACACGCACTACAGACACAGACTGAGAGCCGGTTCACACAGGGGCGACTTGTCAGACCACCTAGTCGCCTGACAAGTCGCGCTCCATGCAGTGCAATGGAACCGTTCTAATTGGAGCGACTTAAAAAAATGTTCCTGTACTACTTTGAGGGCGACTTCAAGCAACTTGCATTGACTTCTATTACAGTCGTTTGCAAGCCACACTGAATTCTCGTTGTGCAGGGTGGGTTCAAGTCGCCCCTAAAATCGGATCACCCCTCTTGTAGCAAGAATACACGGTTAGAAAACCGGCCGATCGCTTGACAGCCGGCCAACAAAACAGCGGTCGGTGGTCGAAAACATTGCAGGAATACACGGGTAGAAAATCGGCCAATCGCTCGACCACTGAACGGTCAGTAGTCTAAAACATTCCGCTCATGCGTGATATGTTCAAGATTTTTTACTGCCAACCTTCACACCAACGCATAGAATTCTGTTTGTTCCCAAACGATACGACACAAATTTTCCATTTTTTCAATCGGTCTTTTTCGTTCACGATAATGGTTAGAATATCGGTCGATCGTTCGCAGGACGGATATTCTCGGCCGATATTCTTATTGTGTATTCTTGCCCTTAGCCATTGTGATATATTACGTTTTTATAAATAAAAGTTTCATAAACAAACAAAAATATTGCTTTTGACGAGCAGAAGTACAACTTGAAAATATATTAAAAAAATGTAAAAAACTGTAATCTCTATTGGCTGTAATGCCATTGCACATATTACCTGAATATATTACCAACATTAAATATTATTATTATTATACAGGATTTATATAGCGCCAACAGTTTGCGCAGCGCTTTACAATATTAGGGCAGACAGTACAATTACAATACAATTCAATACAGGAGGAATCAGAGGGCCCTGCTCGTTAGAGCTTACAATCTAAATATTAAGAGAAAAAACAAGAAAAGCCTTTTTCTTAATTTTTTTGTCTTTCAGCAGCTTAGTAGATGACCCTTACTTATTGATATGTGGTAGTGCAGTGTTAATTTTGACGTCAAATTTCAATTTAGTTTTAGTCATATTTTAGTCATCTGAATTGTTGTAGTTTTGGTCGTATTTTAGTTGACTAAAATAGTATTAATTTATTCAAAGAATATATTTTATTTGACTAAATTAACACTGCTCTTAGCATACTGTAGGTAATAAGTAAAGGTCTCTGTGTAGCAGTTGTAAGCCCTGGATCACAGTGGTGCCATGCAGGAACCCTGCAAATCCACTGCGAGTTCCCCCATCGCACCTGACTCGCAGGCAGTTCACACTGCCATATGCAAACTGCAGGGAGAGTCAATAGAAAGCTGATGACACCCCAAAATCAGTTCGCATATCCCACTGCGAACTGCAAATTCGGACAGGAATCGGATTGCATGGGTGTTCACTCCCATGCGATCCAATTCTGCTGTGGACCAAAAAGGGTCCTGTGCGAGTTTTGCCCGAATATGATGCAAATTCAGCCATACAGATAGTATGGCTGAAATCGCATTGCACAGAGATCGCATGTGATTTTCACTGCAGTGCGGTGCGAATCACATCTGATCTCCCACTAAACTGCAGTGTGAACTGAACCGGCCCTAAAGAGACAGCCTTTAGTCCTAACCTCTCCCGGTAAAAAAAAAAGAGCCACATAAAGTATCTTACAAAAGTGAGTACACCCCTCACATTTTTGTAAATATTTTATTCTATCTTTTAATGTGACAACACTGAAGAAATGATGCTTTGCTACAATGTAAAGTAGTGAGTGTACAGCTTGTATAATAGTGTAAATTTGCTGTCCCCTCAAAATAACTCAACACACAGCCATTAATGTCTAAACCACTGGTACCAAAGTGAGTAGATAATAGTAATTACACCTTACTAGTATATGTGACCATAATCCTGTAGCTTTATAAAACAAAGTCCATAAACACAGTCCCAATTCAGGTGAAATAAAGTGCTCAGTGCCAGAGTCCTAGAGGGTAAAGGTGCTATAGATGTGCTCGGACTAGGCGCCCCACATAGATGTGCATTCACTCCAATTCAACGACCCACTATTTCTAGTGTAGTCAGGTGCGTTTCGTGGGGTAACTAATGTAGGTCTCTGGAGGCTGCCGACTTTTGGGTTGGAACCCCGTCACAGGGGACATCCTGGCACCGGACGTGTATAACGGATGATTTCTATGGAAAAATTGGCCCTAGGTGGTGTCTTGGAAGCCGGCTCGGCTCGATCCCCTGTGATGGAGTTCCAACCCAACAGTCGACAGCCTCCAGAGACCTACAGGGGTTACTCCACAAAATGCACCTGACCGGACTAGAGATAGTGGGTCATTGAATTGGGGTGAGTGCACATCTATGTGAGGCACCTAGTCCAAGCACATCTATAGCATCTAGGACTCTGGCACTGAGCACTTTATTTCACCTTAATTGGGACTGTGTTTATGGACTTTGTTTTATAAAGCTACAGGATTATGGTCACATATACTAGCGCGGTGTAATTACTATTCTCTATCTGTGCATTTTCTATATTGGCAAGTTTATCACTGCAGCTGACTGAATAATTTGTGACTACTGCATTTATTTCAATCCTTTGTCGCTGAAGTTTTTTATTGATTAACAAAAGTGAGTACACCCCTAAGTGAAAATGTCCAACATATGACTTGTTAGTGTTACAAGGCCTCAGGGGTAAATGGGGAGCAGGTGTGTTAAATTTGGTGTTATCTCTCTCACCCTCGAATACTGGTCACTGGAAGTTCAACATGGCACCTCATGGCAATGAACTCTCTGAGGATCTGAAAAAAAAAGAATTGTTGCTCTACATAAAGATGGCCTAGGCTATAAGAAGATTGCCAAGACCCTGAAACTGAGCAGCAGCACTGTGGCCAAGACCATGCAGTGGTTTAACAGGACAGGTTCCACTCAGAACAGGCCTCGCCATGGTCAATCAAAGGATTTGAGTGTAAGTGGTCAGCCTCATACCCAGAGGTTGTCTTTGGGAAATAGACTTATGAGTGCTGCCAGCATTGCTGCAGAGGTTGAAGGGGTGGGGGGTCAGCCTGTCAGTGCTCAGACCATACGTCGCACACTGCATCAAATTGGTCTCCTTGGCTGTCATCCCAGAAGGAATCCTCTTCTAAGGAGGATCCACAAGAAAGCCTGCAAACAGTTTGCTGAAGACAAGCAGACTAAGGACATGGATTACTGGAACCATGTCCTGTGGTCTGATGAGACAAAGATAAACTTATTTGGTTCAGATGGTGTGAAGCGTGTGTGGCGGCAAACAAGTGAGGAGTACAAAGACAAGTGTGTGTGGTGGTACGAACTGACATTCGTTCTGTGTGAACAGAAACATGAGGAGTGAACAAACGGCGGTGTGTGCGAAGTGTGGTAGACTTGGTTTATTCAAATAGAAACAGAGTAGTCTGGTGTCCTGTACCAAGGTCATTAGGTACAGGAATCAGACGAACAGAAGTCGTTTGACAAACGTCCGAAAGAACACCTAGGAGGAATCTTCTCCTAAGGAAGACCCTACTGTCGGTTCCTCTGGTTAAACTACGTCACACGCTGCATACCAGACTCGTGACTGTCCGACTGGGGGGTGGGGAAGTTGGAGACGTCGTTACGACCGTCGTGAGTATTCAGATAAAGGGTTTCTGTTGGAGACCCATACTCCGACTGGTGAATGTGAGTTTAGGAAACTAACTGGTACCGCTCCGGACAAGACTCACCTTGGACAGGACAATTTGGTGACGTACCAGAACCGGTGTCACGACGACGAGTC
>BLSH010460263.1:872179-882599 GCA_018402905.1 Glandirana rugosa | reverse complement strand
TCGAGTGCCCCCAAAGAGTAGGTGAGTCTTCCTTGTATATTTCTCTTTCGGAGAACATCACTTTTGAGAAATGTTTAAAAATAGTTGTCATAGAGTGTTTTCATACATGTGGGGAGTGTAAAGACAGGTGAACTCCATACCGAAGACGGTTAAGGGAGTACTGGAAAATAATGGTGGCCACACAAAATACACTTTGGGCTCAATTTGGACATTTTCATTTAGGGGTGTACTCACTTTTGTTGCCAGAGGTTTAGACATTAATGGCTGTGTGTTGAGTTATTTTGAGGGGACAGCAAATTTACACTGTTATACAAGCTGTACACTCACTACTTTACATTGTAGCAAAGTGTCATCTCTTCAGTGTTGTCACATGAAAAGATATAATAAAATATTTACAGAAATGTGAGGGGTGTACATACTTTTGTGAGATACTGTTGATAAAAATTTGTAAAGAGTTTTCACTACAAGAGGCTTTCTCTTTATATGTTCCTTCTGAGTGGATGAGAAACCCCCGTGAGCTGCTTACCTTTGGGAGATCTGCCGAGGAAACCATTACCATTTTACTCTCCCAGGATGGCATACATGCACTTTACGACCTCTTTTTAAAAATTGAGGTTAATACCACAAGGTGAGCAGTTTGGAGTGTCATAGGAGTGCACCATTTCTGTATTTAATCACCATGAGAGGAGTGTGTTTTCACAAATTGCACCGCGGGCTTAAAATGTTTCTGCAGGCACATACTGTATTTCAGTGTTCACCATAGCACTGTGATTTTGGACTTATATTGATTGCACATTTATATATTATTATTTACTGTGGTATATTTGCACCTTATTTATATCTACGGATCGGTAGCACTGCACTGTTTTATTAGTTATAGGTTGATACTAGGTGAGGTGATATCACTATTAATGTTAGCTGGCTATATATTTTACATCTGTATTCATGCAGATTTTCTTATTAATATTATGTGGGGTTGTGCAGGTTGATTTTCAATTGTGTAATGCAGGGCTCGGCAAATCCCAGGCACCAGGTCACCATTGTAACTAGAAAATTGCATCCTGGCATCGGGGCTTTCGTCAGCTCATTCACTGCTGACACCAGCTTGCACGCTCCAAGCTGAGCGGGTCTCGGTAGCAATCCCCATCCATCTTTTGGGGCGTGCACTAGTGTGAGCTGTGTAACTGATTGGACGGGATTGGGTGTGTCCCCTGTTTGGAGGCGGATGTCAGGGACGGGCAGTGCGGGGTGTAGCGGGCTGTCAGCGTTCCACTCTCGGGGTGATCGGTGATTGGGTTGGAGGAGGACAAAACATCATCACCAAGGGCTACATGGTGAGCGCTCCAATTGGCTGTTCCACACACCCCATGCTCCTCTATGTATCCCGGACTCCGCTTTCCCATCTGCGGTCCTGGAACCGGCAAAGCGCGTGCCGCCGTGTAGAGGGGAGGGAGGAGAATGGACCTCCCCTTCTTGTTGCTAACCCGGAAGTAATGTGTATGACGTCACTTCCTGGTCCCTGTTGACAGTTTACCGGCCATCAAGGCTTCTAAAGAATGTAATGCAGTGAGATCTGCATTGCTTTACATTCAGAGGAGCACAGGGGGACACATCCAGGGTCTTTTAAAAAGAACCTGTCACTAAACAAAATCACTACATATGGGAATAATAGCGGCGACCAGTGACTTATAACGGGACTGCGATATTGCGGCGGAAATCGGACACTAACTGATGCTTTTTTGGAAACCAATGACACTAATACAGTGATCTGTGCTAAAAATATGAACTGTCACTGAGCTAATGACACTGACTGGGAAGAGGTTAAACGTCAGGAGCGATCAAAGGGTTAACTGTGTACCTAGCCATTGTTTTTTACACTGTGGGGGTGCTTTTACTAGGGGAAGAGGTGCATTTTATTCCCTGCTTCGGAATACAGGATCCATGCCTTCCCTCCTGTTAGTATGGCGATATGCCTTGTTTACATAGGCAGACCACCATTCTGCCTCTCTGCAGGATGATTGACAGATGCCAGTGGATATTGAGTCCGCCGTACCTGCCGATGAGCTCCCGCTCTGTGTAATTACAGCAGCTTTGTGTTAAAAAGTTTAAGAAAGGCTGCACCAAGAAGATACCATTTTTCTTGCTAAATATATAGACTGTGAAATAATACAGTGTGGGTTTTCTTATTTGGCGTCATGCTTCTTATACACGAGTTATGATAGAGTGGAAGCACTGGAGCTTATTTGAGGTTTTGTCCACGCCAACTCAGAGCTCTGCTCTTCAGTTACCAAACAAGTGGTGCAACAGCACCACAGTAAAAAGTATTGCAAAGAGGTCCACAATGGTATATATTAAACATACTGTATGAAACATATCCACATGTCTAATGCAGAATTTGCCACTCTTCTACTGAACCTTCTGAATGATAAAAGTTGAAGGCTTGTTTTGATGAATTTCAATCTCAATATTTAAAGCGCGTTAAAAAAAATATATTTTCTATATTTTATAAGTATAAGGTATGAAGACTATAGGATGAAGCAAATCATTTGGAGGCCTTTCATACATATATGAAAACCATTGAAATATTTATAAAGATATTCTTGAACCTCCGCCACTTGGCCTTGTGAGGTTCTTTTTGGCCGAAAAAAACTTCTTATTCCTCTCCCTTCCCTGTTTTATTGTGATTTATACCCTCATAGCACCGTGTTGTGTTCAGTTTAAAATGACAGCAATTTAAATAAAGCACAGAATGGGATCCATGTCTGTAACCTTCAGTCCGCTTACAGAGTGCAGTAAATTGAAGAAGCACAAGGTTGACAGCATTATTTAGAAAAACATATTTTTGTTGCCTAGAGGCGGGCATCACTGCCATCCAAATACTAGATTCACTTATCTCCCAATTCACAAATAATGAGCTGGGCCCATTACTTGAACCTTTTTTATTACTTTTCTGGAAACGATCCATGAAACAGATATTAGATATAACTTCATAAAGAAGAAGGCAAGGCACAACAAGGATTGAAGAAACGGATTCAGAGACCGGTATTGAAAAGTGTGCAGCTTGTTTAGGAGCATTGATGTGTAAGGCTTTGGATTTCCCAGAATTAACAACAGCAGCATGTTTATGAAAAGAAAAGTCCACCTAAAATGTATAACCAACCTATCTATCTGGGTTTTTAAAAAGATTTTGTTACATAATAGTTTTATCTCTAAGAACCATGCAGTGAAGATTGACCTTTGGGAAGTTCCCCAACATGTTAGAAACATAGAAACATAGAAAAGTGACGGCAGAAAAAAGACTGAGTAGTCCATCGAGTCTGCCCCTTATTATTTATTTATTTATTTATTTTTTATATATTTTTTTTACATTAACCACTTAAGGACCGGAAGGATTTCCAGCTTTAGGACCGGAGCCCTTTTTGCGATTCGGCGCTGCGTCGCTTTAACTGACAATTGCGCGGTCATGCGACGTTGTACCCAAACGAAATTTGCGTCCTTTTTTTCCCACAAATAGAGCTTTCTTTTGGTGGTATTTGATCACCGCTGCGTCATTTCTGATCGCAGCTATAAAAAAAAGAAGAGCGACAATTTTGCAAAAAAAAAACAAATTTCTTACTTTTTGCTAAAATACAAATCCAAAAAAAAAATATAAAAAACATTTTTTTTCACCGTTTTTGGCCGATTTATATTCTTCATCATATTTGCGATAAAAAAAAATCGCAATCGGCGTTTATTGATTGGTTTGCGCAAAAGTGTCGCGTTTACGGATGATGAGAATTCATTTTTGGGGTTTTTATTTTTTTTTATTTTTTACTAATAATGGCGGCGATCTGCGATTTTTAGCGGTACTGCGATATTTCAGCGGACATGTCGGAACATTTTGACACTTTTTTGGGACCATTGGCATTTATACAGCGATCTGTGCTATAAAAATGCACTGATTACTGTGTAAATGCCATTGGCAGTGAAGGGGTTAACCTGCAGGAAGCGCTCTAAGGGTTAAGTATGTTCCCTGGGCGTGTTCTAACTGTATGGGGACTGCCCTAACAGGGGAAGGGAAGTGGTCACAGCCTTCACGTACAGGAAGGCTGTGATCACAGCCCTTCCCCCTCACACAGAGCGGAGGTCCGTGTTTACTTACACGGACCTCCGCTCCTTCACTCCGGGGGGGGGGGCATCGCGGGTGGCCGGCGGCAATCGAAGCCGCCGCACCCGCTCCCTGGCCCTCCCCGGACACAGTGAGCGCGCGGGCGCACCTCCGGCGGCACGCGCGCTCACTGTGCGCGATCTGGCGGCCGCCGTCGTATGACGGCGTTTCGCCTTACAGAGCCACTTTGCCGCCGTCAGATGCCGATCGGCGGTCGGCAAGTGGTTAACCTTGTTGTCTGACTATAGATTTATGTTTATCCCAAGCATGTTTGAAGCCATTTACTGTTGACTGTCTCACAACCTCTGTTGGTAGTTTATTCCAATCATCAACCACCCTTTCAGTAAAATAATACTTTCTAAGATTCGTTTCGAACTTCCCCCCAGTTAGTTTGAGGTCATGTCCCAGTGTTCTTGATTTTGGTTTCATATTGAAAAGACTGCCCTCCTGAACCTTATTCACCCCCTTGATGTATTTAAAGGTTTCAATCATGTCTCCCCTCTCCCTTCTTTCCTCCAGACTGTACATATTAAGTTCCTGAAGTCGCTCTTGATATGTTTTATCCCCCAGACCTTTCACCATTTTTGTTACCCGTCTCTGAACTCGTTCTATCTTATCAATATCTTTTTGTAAGTGTGGTCTCCAGAACTGGATGCAGTATTCTAAGTGAGGTCTCACTAAAGATCTATATAGAGGAATCAGAACCTCCTTCCTCCTGCTGGTGATCCCTCTACTGATACATCCCAGAATTCTATTTGCTTTTCCCACTGCCTGGTTACACTGTTTGCTCATTTTGCAATCATCTGAAATAAGCACCCCCAAATCTTTTTCTTCTGTAGTGCTGGCTAACACTGTGCCCCCAATGCTGTACTCTCTAAGGGGATTCTTTTTCCCTAGATGCATTATTTTACATTTAGAAATATTGAACTGCAGTCTGTTCTTTTCCGTTTTCTCCTCCATCAGGAAAACTTCATTTTGACATCAGCCTGTACATTCTTGGATGCGTACAGAGGAGCACCTCGTTCCAAAGTTCATCTCACTTGAAGACTGCCTTTAGTGCCCTCAGAAGACATTAGTCTTCATCAAGCCTTAGCACAGGTCTTGGTGCATTCTGTTTTGATTGTATTAACATTGACTGCTCAAGAAGAGGAAGGCTTTTTTCCTGGAATGCATTGGCTGTATCTGATGCTCAACCATTAAATATTTAAAAAAAGTCCTTCAAGTGAGATGAACTTATGTACTAGATATAAATATTTCCATCACACCCGTTCCTGGAAAAGGCTGAGAATCAAACAGGTGCTGCAGCAAGAACCAGCTAGAAACGCGTAGCATCACAGATAAACATACATATTTGCCAGTACACCATGGACCTTCAAATGTCGTCCATACGCTATTATTCAAAGAGATCATATCTCAACAGAAAAGTGCAACATTTTGGAGCCATACAGGACCTCTTCATCGGGCATCACATGCCTGACTAAGGAGTCCCATGTGTCCCAGAATATTTGCATTTGATGATATACGAAGATCCATCATGTGCTGGCAAATATGTATGTTGAACTTTTGTATGAGGTGCTCCTTCATACACATCCAAGAATTTACTGACTGGGAGCGCTCCCTTTTTCACTATCAGAGAAATAGCAGCCTAGGACCAGAAAAAGGTCCACCTAGACTATATTTCAATCATGGATCTACTTTTTTAAAAGAAAAGTTGCTTTATGGTAGATCCATCGGAAGCAGTTCTCACTTTATTGGTCCAGCACTATCACATCACATCACCATGTACACTATAGTACCTAAAGCATCGGGTTGCCTTGCCTTTACATGCACGTGAACTATAATGGCATCCCAGTCTTAGTCCGTAGGGTTCAATATTGAGTTGGCCCAACCTTTTCAGCTATAACAGCTTCAACTCTTGTAAGAAGGCTGTCCACTAGGTTTAGGAGTGTCTATGGGAATGTTTGACCATTCTTCCAGAAGCACTTTTGTGAGGTCAAACACTGATGTTGGAAGAGAGGGCCTGGCTCGCAGTCTCTGCTCAAATTCATCAAGGTGTTCTATCGGGTTTAGGTCAGGACTCGGTGCAGACCAGTCAAGTTCCTTCACCCCCCAACTCACTCATCCATGTCTTTATGGAGCTTTCTTTGGGCAATGGTGGGCAGTCATGTTGGAACAGGAAAGGGCCATCCCTAAACTCTTCCCACAAAGTTGGGAGCATGAAATTGTCCAAAATGTCTTGGTATGCTGACACTTTAAGAGTTCCCTTCACTGGAACTAAGGGGCAAAGCCCAACCCCTGAAGAACAACCCCACACCATAATCCCCCCTCCACTAAATGATTTGGAACAAAGGGTGGGCCAACTCAATATTGAACACTACAGGTTAAGACTGGGATGCCATTAAAGTTCATGTGTGTGTAAAGGCAGGCGTCCCAATACCTTTGACAATATAGTGTATGTATGTTGAACTTTTGTACGAGATGCTCCTTTATACACATCCAAATTTTACTGCCTGGCAAGTGCTCCCTTTTTCGCTATCAGAGAGGTAGCAGCCTAGATCAAGAAAAGGGTCCACCCAACTATATTTCAATCATCAATCTACTTTGAAAGAAAACATTATCTATCGGAACCAATTCTCACTTTTTTGGTCCAGCACTATCACATCATCATGTATGTTGACATCAGCAAATGGGACATATAACTTTAATAGAAATGGGAAGGGGCTCTAGGAGAATAGAATGAGAACAGATCTTCATGGTGGGCCTCTGGAGTGAAATTTTTCACACAATGTTCCCTTGTACATATTAAGCACATATTGGGTCCTTGTCATTCCCATACAGAGGAGACTTTTGTATAAATTATTTTAAACACTGTACTTTGACTGATATGGAAAACATTACAGAGGTAGATGGTGCTGTCTGTGTATTATTGGTGGGTGTCTTATTATATATTGTAAACAATGGTGTTATACGTAAAAATACGTGATTCCAAACTAAAATTTCCTCATATATAAATCAAACAAAAAATAATTAAAGTGCTGCGTGCTCAACGTTTAACAAGTGTGCAAATTCCACAAATTAAAGAATATATTTCAAAGTCCATAAAAAGTTCACCTGTGAAATAATGTAAAAATGAATTTAACAAAGATATATATATTACAAAAAACAAAAAATTTGACTATTTAAAAGATTTTGTTCAATCAAAAAAGTTCATAAAAAATACAAGTCTCATATTAAAAAAAGCAGTTGTGTTGGCGTGTCAAACTCCAGAAAGTGACTAGTGCATATACTCTGACATTTTCTTGTGCTCCAAAAGTGGTTCCACACATGCTCCCACTCTCATATCCCCACTCACCAGAAGTCTGTACCCCTGCAGGGGTGACCCGCGTGTATGCAAACTTCCCGGCATTATGGTCTCCAAATGGGGACCGTTCCTCAGCAAAAGATCAATGTTTCACCATGGTACATATAGAAGGATGGATGGAAATACACATAGCGTAATCCAGTATGGATGTTTATTTAATTCACAAACAGCTTAAAATCCATAAACTGGCTAACCACCCACTTAATGTCAGCACATGGGCTGAAAGACAGACAGATCTCTTTTTTCCGTGCCAGTTTGCGTACCACAGACGGGATAGCTGAAACTGGAAGTGACATATTGGCGTACCAGAAGCCCCGCCTTATGCGTTTCATCATAGGACGTTGTCGAAAGCTCTGCAATTACAGTTGAAGACAATGAATTGATTAAGGTTTTAGTTCTGGAATTTGAGTGCTGTTCGGTTTAGGGACAGGACTGCTCCGGAGGGAAGAGCACAGGACAGGGAGAAAATAAGTAGTTGTAAACCTCAGTCATGAAATTTGAACTAAGCACATATATCTGCAGTGTTTATTTATCTCTCTCCAAAGCTCTAAGTGTCGTCTCTCTCTGGTGCTTTGTTTTTCTGTTAGTTACTTCTGAGAAGTTTTCTTGAAACATGAGCTAAAATTTGTGTCAGGGAGGGAGATTAGCAGGGAGCTTGACTATTCAGAATACAGCTCTACATGTTCCTTCATTCCTCTGCCTATGTGGAGGGGGGTGTCCCTTTCCTCCAATCAGCTCTCACACAGTGTATAAGAGCTGTAACAGTAGATCTCCACTCCCTACTTTGTGCTCCTCTTAGATGCATAGGGATTTTATCACACATTTGTACTTTTGAAGGGTTGTAGACAAGAGAAGACTGCAAATAAACAAGTAAAATATATGTAGGATGATTTGTTTCATCTCTGTGCATCATCTTAGGCTATTCACTTCACTGGGTATATGTGAGGGCTTACAACCACTTTAAAGTAGAACTTTAAAGAGCGCCGGGAGCCATGTCCCATGGAATTACTGAGCACACAAGGGTATTTAAAGAGTCCCCTCTCTGCCCCCCTGCTGAACTTATTGTGGCCCGAGCCTGGTACAGGAGGTCCGGCTCTACCTCCCTATTGGCGGCCCTGTTTGTAGCAACCTTTAATCTATACCCAGTATGTAATCCATTGGAAAATGGGCCGATTATCCATTCTGAGCTATGAACATTTTAGGGCGTATTCAATATGTGCAAAGAACAAACCAGAAATACAAGATGCAAAAGCTCATAGCAACCAACAAGGTTCAAATCACTGCATTATGATGGGTTGCTACAGGGTTAGGCCCGGTTCACACAGGGGCGACTTGGGATCCGACTTGAGTCTCTTCAAGTCGCCCCAGGTCGCTTGACACAAGAAATCCCATTGAAGTGAACGTGAGCCGTCTTTATGTACACTACTGAAGTCGCTTCAACTTCAAGGCGACTTCAGAAGAGATTCCTGTACTACTTGGAGGCGACTTCTATCCAACTTGTGCCCATAGAATTCAATGGAAGTCGCCTCTAAGTCGGATCCCCCATCTTAACAGAAGCGACTGCACAGTGAAAAGAATAGAATTTATTTAGGGCAACCCCTTCCCTTCTCTGATTGGCCCCAGCAAAGTTGCCCGGCATGAAGTCGTGTTGTAAGTCGCCTCAAGTCGCGCTATATGTTGCCCAAAGTCGCGCTGAAGTGCTTTCAAATCACCTAGCAAAGTCGCCTCGCAAGTCGAATCGCCCCTGTGTAAACAGCCCCTTACTGTATTAACCATATTGTCTTTGCGTTATTATTGTATTTCATTTTTTAATTACATTTATTGTCTTAATCTGGCCTGTATACAAGGATGGCATTTACTTTACTCAACGGATGAAAAATGCAATGTGGAGTTACTAGTCTATGTGCTCTGAATACATATTGTGTAATGAAATGTTCCATCTGGCTGTGCTTTTGTTTATCATGTTTCAAATATTATATATTCTAGCTGTAAAGGCATTACAAAAAAAAAGTCTGCCACCATAATCCTGAATAATTTCATACAGTCCATTTTATATTACACCATAAGAATGCACAGAGCCAGCAGCTGTATTTTGCTATATATAAGGTAAAAGATTCAGGATTGTTTCATAGACTGCTATATACCAGGGATGTAAGTCATGCTATGAAGATAACTCCATGTGGCAAGTTCAAGAGGGAAGCGAGAAAGTACTGCACTAAATTAGGGCACAGTATAATAGATTTGTAGAATAGCCTCCCAGGGTAAACGGTAGGATCAGAAATCCTGAGTAGTGGAAGGTAACTGACAGTAGACTTTGTAACTTTTCATTTCCCCAACTAAGTGAATTATATTGCAAATTAACTACTTAAGGACCAGGCCTTTTTCTGACATTTGTTGCTTACAAGTAAAATTCAGTATTTTTTGCTAGAAAATTACTTAGAATCCCCAAATATTATATATACTGTATATATATATATATATATATATATATATACAGTATATATATATATATATATATATATGTATATATATATATATTAGCAGAGACCCTACAGAATAAAATGGTGGTCATTACAATGTTTATGTCACACGGTTATTGTGCAGCGTGGTCTTTCAAATGCAAATTTTTAGGGACAAAAAATACATTTGCATGAATTAAAAAAAAAAAAACAGTAAAGTTAGTTCGATTTTTTTGTATATGTATGTGAAAGATGATGTTATGATGAGTAAATAGATACCTAACATGTCATGTTTTAAAATTGCGCGCACTCCTGAAATGGCAACAAAATATGCGTTACTGAAAAATCTCCATAGGCGACGCTTTCAATTTTTTCAACGTATACCAGTTTAGAGTTGCAGAGGAGGTCTAGTGCTAGAATTATTGCTCTCACATATATATATATATATATATA
>BLSH010460263.1:859239-872169 GCA_018402905.1 Glandirana rugosa | reverse complement strand
TATATATATATATATATATATATATATATATATATATATATATATATATTAGCAGAGACCCTACAGAATAAAATGGTGGTCATTACAATGTTTATGTCACACGGTTATTGTGCAGCGTGGTCTTTCAAATGCAAATTTTTAGGGACAAAAAATACATTTGCATGAATTAAAAAAAAAAAAACAGTAAAGTTAGTTCGATTTTTTTGTATATGTATGTGAAAGATGATGTTATGATGAGTAAATAGATACCTAACATGTCATGTTTTAAAATTGCGCGCACTCCTGAAATGGCAACAAAATATGCGTTACTGAAAAATCTCCATAGGCGACGCTTTCAATTTTTTCAACGTATACCAGTTTAGAGTTGCAGAGGAGGTCTAGTGCTAGAATTATTGCTCTCACTCTAACAACCATGGCAATACCTCACATGTGTGGTTTGAACACCACTTCAGCCCCAGAAGGATTTACCCCCTTCCTTACCAGAGCACTTTTTGCGATTCGGCACTGTGTCATTTTAACTGACAATTGCACAGTCGTGCGACGTTGTACCCAAACAAAATCGAAGTCCTTTTTTTCCCCTCAAATAGAGCTTTCTTTTGGTGGTATTTGATCCCCTCTGCTTTTTTTTTTCTTGTGCCATAAACACAAAAAAAGCGACAATTTTGAATTTTTACTTTTTGCTATAATATATATATCCAAAAAAGATATATATATATATATATAAACAAATGTATTCCTCAGTTAAGGCCAATATATATTCTTCTACATATTTTTGGTAAAAAAAAAAATCACAATAGGCGTATATTAATTGGGTTGTGCAAAAGTTAATGTGTTTACAAACTATGGTAATAGTTTTATGGCATTTTTAATATTTTTTTTACTAGTAATGGTGGTAATCAGCGTTTTTTAGCGACACTACGATATTGCGGGGACATGTCGGACATTTTTGACAGTTTTTTGGGACCATTGATGTTGCTAAAATTACTGATTACTGTGTAAATGTCACTGACAGGTAAGGGGTTAACACTAGGGGGCAATCAAGGGGTTAAATGTTCCCTAGGGAGGTGTTTCTAACTGTGGGGGGAGTGGACTGACTGGAGGAGGAGAGAGATCGCTGTTCCCGATCACTGGGAAAGCAGATCTCTCAAAACTTCCCTGCCGTTTGTTTACATGAACAAATCCCTGTTCTAGCTCTGAGGAGCAATCGTGGGTAGCCAGTTGACATCGTGCCCGCTGGCCATGCGCATCGGCTCCAGAGTCATGCAGGGGGCATGTGAGCGCGCCCCCTACAGTCCCTTAAAATGCTGCCATATAGCTACGGCGATTTGCGCAATAGGGCCGACTTGTCGCCGTCCAACGACGGCAGCTGGTCGGCAAGGGGTTACATTTGTTTTTTAATTTTTTTTTTTATTTAATTTTATTTCTTCTATTTTTACATTGTCCCTTTAATTTTCCATTTTTTTTTTTAGATCATTTCACAATTCTGTCACAAGGAATGTAAACATCACTTGTGACAGCAATAGTCACATGCCAGCTATTCTTTTGGAGGGATCTGGAGTCTATAAGACCCCAATTCCCTCCTTTGCGCTTAAAGCCCGGGTGCACATATGTGCGATGCGAGAACCGGCACGATTCCAGAGCCGGTTCCCGCACCGCAGTCTTCCCGCAGGCAATTCACACTGCCTTCTGCGAACTGCTGGCGGGTGTCATTACAAAGTTAATGACACCCCCAGTTTGGTTCACAAATCACAGTGCGAACTGTGAACTCAAACATGAATCAGATCGCATATGCGATTCCAGTGCGAGAAAAAAAAGGTCCCTGCACCTTTTTTAGTGTGAATCCAATGCGAGTTCAGCCATACAACTGTATGGCTGAACTCGCACTGCTCAGACATTGCATGTGATTGGCACCTGCAGTGCAGGTGCTTTTTTAGTGTGAATCCAATGCGAGTTCAGCCATACAACTGTATGGCTGAACTCGCACTGCTCAGACATCGCATGTGATTGGCACCTGCCATGTCTAAGATCGCAGAAATGTGAACTGGGGCAAAAGCATTCAAAGCACAATGTTTGGCTGCTTTGAATACTGACATTTTTTCTAAATCTGGCACCTTTAAGGCTCCAGTAATCTGGAAGCGATGTCAGGATGTCGCTTCCGGGTTATTTTATTTTATTTATTTCAGGTACTTATATATTTATATATATATATAAATTATCAATTTTATGCAGCGCTTTACATATACATTGTACATTCACATCAGTCCCTACCCTCAATGAGCTTACAATCTAAGGTCCCTAACTCACATTCATACATTTACTGGGGCCAATTTAGGCAGGAGCCAATTAACCTACCAACATGTCTTTGGAGTGCGGGAGGAAACCGGAGTACCTGGAGGAAACCCACGCAGGCACAGGGAGAACATGCAAATTCCAGGTAGGCAGTGTCTTGGTTGGGATGCAAACCAGCGACCCTTTTGCTGCTAGGCGGAAGTGCTATACATGGCACCACTGTGTCACCCACTAGATGTGAGACCAATCATAGCGGATTCCGGCTTTGTTTGGGTCTCCAGCCAGCAGATGGATGTGCTGGCTGGTCGCTCAGGACGGGGGAGCCCAGGTGGAGTGGTGGAAGGAGGCGTGGGGGGACGGGACTTCACCTCCCGCTGCTTGTGATACCAATCGAGTGGCTGCTTAGTTGCATCGGTTGTAATTACAAGAAAGCCAACCGTCGGATTTAAACAACAGTACTGGGGTGATGCCTGCAAAACCACATGAAGCTGAATGAGGAACAGGTACGTGTGATTTTGTGCCAAGTGGTTAGCCCATACATTTTACTATGTTGTGTTTAGAGCTGATGATGCTCCAGGCAAATGTGAGGATTTGGCCATACAGACTCCAACCCTTGTTCATTTTGCTCCACAATTGCTATCTGGATCAGCCTGCTCCTTGGCAATAAGGAATAAAAGGAACATTTTCTATGACTAGTCATGACGACTAAATACCCCAACCCTGTTTTGCAGAGCAGAAGATGAGTAGAGGATTTACCATTCTTAATAAGGGTGTGGTATGGAATTTGTGGGGAACCCCATGCAAAAAAAAGGGGGGTCCATACCGGCCCTTTATCCAGATATGTAGCCTGATAGGCCAGCTAGGGGAGGGGCAGCGAGCATGCACCTTTCCGTTGAACCACATCACGCAAGGCACATGCTTTCAGCATTGGCAGGGTACCTTGCAGAGGAGGCCTCTCCAGAAAGGCATTTTGCCCCCATAATGATTGGGACAAAGACCTCATCCCCACATCCAGGGAAAACGCCTGCAATTTTACAGCGATTTTGCAGACGTGCTTTTGCTGCAATTTTACCTTGCTTATGGTATGTTTTTCATAGGTCATGTGACTCAAATAATGCATCAAAAATGCAACAAGAGTGCATTTTTGATGCTTTCTTACTTTGTTTTCAATGCATTTCAATGGAGAGGTGGGTTTTCGATGCGTTTTGCCAAATATGCACCATAAATGCCGCAAGCGGGATTTCAAAAGGTGCCGATAATGGCCAACAAGAAATTTATATTCATTTAAATTCATGATATTAATTAAAAAGACGAACATAATACAATTAATTATATATATCTATATATCTATACATATATATATATATATGTATATTAACCACTTGCTTACTGGGCACTTAAACCCCCTTCCTGCCCAGACCAATTTTCAGCTTTCAGCGCTATCACACTTTGAAATACTCAGCCATACTACACTGTACCCATATGAAATGTTTGTCCTTTTTTTCACACAAATGGAGCTTTCTTTTGGTGCTATTTAATCACTGCTGTTTTTTATATTGTGTGCTAAAAAAAAATGTAGAAAGACCGAAAATTAAAAAAAAAAAAAAAAAAAAAAAACTGTTTCATAGTTTGTTGTAAAATTTTGAAAACAGGTAATTTTTCTCCTTCATTGATGGGCACTGATGAGGCTGCACTGATAGGCTGCACTGAGAGGCACTGATAGGTGGCACTGATGGGTGGCACTGATGAGTTGCACTGATAGGTGGCACTGAAGGGCACTGATAGGTGATACTGAAGGGCACTGATAGGTGGCACTGATGGGCACTGATGGGTGGCACTGATGGGAATGGGTAGGCACTGGTAGGTGACACTAATAAGCAGCACTGATAGGTGGCACTGATGATGAGGCACTACTGGGCACTGATTGGCAGCACTGATGGGCACTAAAAGGTGGCACTGGTGGGCATTGATAGGTGGCACCGGTGGGCACTGGTAGGTTGCCCTTGTGGGCACTAATAGGCAGCACTGATATGCACTGTTAGATTGCACTGGTGGGCACTGGCAAGTGGCACTGGTGGGCACTGCATAGCAGCAGTGGCTCTCCCTGTGGGACCGATGTCCATCTGACAGAAGCTGGTGATTGGCTTGTTTTTTTTTCCTCACGCTGTCTGCTTGAGGAAAAAAAAAGCCGATTACAGATATTCTGTTTACATCATGTGATCAGTTGTCATTGGCTGACAGCTGATCCCATTGTAAGGGGCCGGGATCGGACAGTTTCGGGTTCGGCCAAGTGCATCCGAAATTTTCTGTTTCAGCACTGAAATTTTAATGTCGGTGCACCACTAGTTGTTGGGAATGTTGGAGAAGGGTATATAATGTGGGACCTGGCTCTGAAGAAGAGGGGACATCCCTTAAAACATGTTAATAATTAGTCCAATTAAATAATAAATGTTGGCTAAAAGGTCATGCACTATGCTGGTGCTCCTTTTCTTTGTTTTTATCGCTCAGTACACATGGACTGCCCAGATCCTAGGACGACAGCAAGGTGAAGCACTTAAAGTATACAGTATCTCACAAAAGTGAGTACACCCCTCACATTTTTGTTAATATTTTATTCTATCTTTTCATGTGACAACACTGAAGATGTTACACTTTGCTACAATGTAAAGTAGTGAGTGTACAGCTTGTATAACAGTGTAAATTTGCTGTCCCCTCAAAATAACTCAATACACAGCCATTAATGTCTAAACCACTGGCAACAAAAGTGAGTACACCCCTAAGTGAAAATGTCCAAATTGGGACCAATTAGCCATTTTCACTCCCCGGTCTCATGTGACTGGCCTCAGGTGTTAATGGGGAGCAGGTGTGTTAAATTTGGTGTTATCGCTCCCACTCTCTCATACTGGTCACTGGAAGTTCAACATGGCACCTCATGGCAAAGAAAGAATTGTTGCTCTACATAAAGATGGGCCTAGGCTATAAGAAGATTGCCAAGACCCTGAAATTGAGCTGCAGCAGAGTGACCAAGACCATACGGCAGTTTAACAGGACAGGTTCCACTCAGAACAGGCCTCGCCATGGTCAACCAAGGAAGTTGAGTGCACATGCTCAGCATCATATCCAGAGGTTGTCTTTGGGTAATAGACGTATGAGTGCTGCCAGCATTGCTGCAGAGGTTGAAGGGGTGGGGGGTCAGCCTGTCAGTGCTCAGACCATACGCTGCACACTGCATCAAATTGGTCCGCATGGCTGTCGTCCCAGAAGGAAGCCTCTTCTAAAGATGATGCACAAGAAAGCCCACAGTTTTCTGAAGACAAGCAGACTAAGGACATGGATTACTGGAACCATGTCCTATGGTCTGATGAGACCAAGATAAACCTATTTGTTTCAGATGGTGTCAAGCGTGTGTGGTAGCAACCAGGTGAGGAGTACAAAGACAAGTGTGTCTTGCCTACAGTCAAACATGTTGGTGGAAGTGTCATAATCTGGGGCTGCATAAGTGCTGCTGGCACTGGGGAGCTACAGTTCATTGAGGGAACCATAAATGCCAACATGTACTGTGACATACTGAAGCAGAGCATGATCCCCTCCCTTCAGAGAAAATCAAACACACCTCCAAGACAACCACTGCTTTGCTAAAGAAGCTTAAGGTAAAGGTGATGCACTGGCCAGGCATGTCTCCAGATCTAAACCCTATTGAGCATCCCTCTTTTGAGGGGGCAGCAAATTTACACTGTTATACAAGCTGTACACTCACTACTTTACATTGTAGCAAAAGTGTAATTCCTTCAGTTTTGTCACATGAAAAGATAGAATAAAATATTTACAAAAATGTGAGGGGTGTACTCACTTTTGTAACTAATTGCAATTTTTTTTTATTCTAGTTTTGGATAGGTTGGAAAGGGATTAGAACCCCTGTCAATTTTTATTGCTGTCTGTGCCCCTCTTGTCTTGCCGACCGCCCCACGTACATTTACTGAGGGACGGCGGCTCCTCTGTGCAGAATCACATACAGGTATGTGACTCTGCAGTTCCGGGTCTGAGGCGCATGTGTGCCACCAGCCATCCATTCCCACTGGGATTAGACACAGCGGGAGCCAATCAGCCAATCTGTGATAGTTCGGGAGAGAATCAGAACGGCAGTCTGCCTAGGCAGATCGCCGTTCTGTAAGTACTAAGCAGGAACACGGATCTCTGCCTTCCCCATGTCAAAGCACCTCCCCCACAGTTAGCAAGCACTCCCTAGGCACACATTTAACCCTTTGATTGCCCCTGATGTGAACCCGTTCCCTGCCAGTGTCATTAGTAGAGTTACAGTGCATATTTTTAGCACTGATCACTGTATTGGTGTCAGTGGTCCCCAAAAAAGTGTCTGATTTGTCTGTCACAATGTCACAGTCCCACTATAAGTCACTGATTGCCGCCATTACTAGTAAAAAAATAAATAAATAAAAATTCCATTAGTATATCCCATTGTTTTTAGATGCTATAACTTTTGCGCAAACCAATCAATATTCGCCTTTTCGGATGTTTTTTGCCAAAAATATGTAGCAGAATACATATTGTAAAAGTAAAGTAACACAGTGCCGTATCGCAAAAAATGGCCTGGTCATAAAGGGGGGGGGGGTAAATCTCCTGGAGCTGAGGTGGTTAAGCAGATTCACCCTCTCGATTAGGCCAGTTTACCATTATCGTTGAAAGTGAAAGTAAAAGAAAATTGCAAATTTTGAGTTGTCCCCAGAAAAATAATAGAGGGGAAATTTTTCAATGGGGACCAGTGGCGGCTCCTTCATAGAGGGTGCTAGTGATGTGATGCTGAGCTATATACTGTGTCCTGTGATGTGATGCTGAGCGGTATACTGTATCCTGTGATGCTGAGCTATATACTGTGTCCTGTGATGCTGAGCTGTATACTGTGCCCTGTGATGCTGAGCTATATACTGTGTCCTGTGATGCTGAGCTGTATACTGTGCCCTGTGATGCTGAGCTATATACTATGTCCTGTGATGCTGAGCTGTATATTGTGTCCTGTGATGCTGAGTTGTATACTGTGTCCTGTGATGCTGAGCTGTATACTGTATCCTGTGATGCTGAGCTGTATACTGTGTCCTGTGATGCTGAGCTGTATACTGTGTCCTGTGATACTGAGCTGTATACTGTGCCCTGTGATGCTGAGCTGTATACTGTGTCCTGTGATGCAGAGCTGTTGTCACGTACCTGGTGATGGAGTCTGGCTTATGCAGGGGGTACCTCTCTTGCGGCCCCGGTTCGTGAGTCCCTGGTAGTGCAGACAGGGAACTCAGGAGCACGGGGGGGCACGAGGGCTGGACAGTCACTGATGCAAGGTAGATGTCCGCTGGAGCTCGTGCAGGCAGAAGGGTCGTGAGGCAGTCCGGGTCGGTAACTGGCGGGCGGTGCGGTACAAGGGTTCAGGCAGATGGATGGTCGGGTGCAGGCTGGGTCGGTAACATTCAGGCAGCAAGGTACAAGGGAGCAGGCAGTAGAGTGGTCGTAGGAGCCGGGGTCGGTGCAGGCAGAATTCAGAGCAGGGTCAAGCAGGCCGGGTCACAGGAACAGGTATCAGGTAGTCAGGAAGCAAGGAACTCACACTAAACGTTGTAGAACGGGCAGCATTTGCTACAGGAAGCAGGAAGTTTAAATAGGGCTGCTGCTGCTCCGTGATTAGAGGAAACAAACAACTGCAATTAACCCTTAGCAAGTCTTTTCCTAACAGCTGTATACTGTGTCCTGTGATGCTGAGCTGTATACTGTGTCCTGTGATGCTGAGCTGTGTACTCCTGACACAATATGTGGAATACAGGGGACGGAGTGGGTGGATTCCATAAGGGGTGGGGCTTATGAGAAGTAGGAGGGGTCAAAAAGGAAGTGCGGGGCCTGGCGCCCCCCATCCTAAAACTTCACCAGCCGCCACTGATGGGCACACTAGTTCTGGTGACCTGGGGGTCCCTAAGAAATTCCCTTCATTTGTAGGAATTTCTTCCCATTTACTGTTTGGCTATGGAACAGGAAATTAATGGAAATCTCCCCAATGGCATGAATAAAATTCCCAGATGGCGAAAAAAAAATTGAAAGGGGTTATAACCCTCTCTTGATCTTTCCAAAATGAAAAAAAAAAACGTTTTGCCTATAGTTCTACTTTAACTATTGGTTGGAAGAAAAACAGGAATACAGAGAGTGATCAGACCTTTGGGCACCACACTTGGCACAGGAGATCTTTACAGCCATTTAGGTATGAGGAATTTAGAGGAGAGTGATGGTTGATAATCAGGATATGTAAAGGGGTTATGCGAAGTAAGAAAGCTGAATATTGAGAATACAGAATAAAATGGGCTCTGTTGGGAAATTATTACAATGCTTTTACTAGTACCTTGGAGCTAAAATGCTACCCTAGTGGGCCATTGCTTTGTAAGACAAGTCACTTCTATTGCAGAATTCTTTAACCTTCAATATTCATTTCCCTACAATTCTAACTGTGACACGTAAATTGGGAAAAATATTAGGAATCAGACTGGAAACAATTTTACTGAATTACCGTTCACAAAGAAGAATAGGAAGGCCTTTATAAATTGTACAAACATCATGTCACGGTGATATGCCATTATTTTTGTTATAAAAGCACAAAGTGTTCCCTGTTAACAGGGCATTGCTTGACAAGGAAAAGCCTATTGATCACCTTCCAGTTTATTGTAAGAAGCTCAGAAGTTATAATGGGATATTCATTTTTTTTAAACAGTTTGAGGAAAAACGGGGATTGAGTCCTTCTGTTAAAATGATTAACCAATCTTTTTTTTTTATTTAAAAAAAAAAATATACATTTTTATTACAAATTCATAAAATAATATGTGGGGTATCAATCCCTATAAACCATGAAATAATTCAGAAAAACATATCCAGTATCACAACTCCCAAAACAGAGGCAACTTCCCTAAATACAAATGTACACCATGCTTGTATATGTGTAGCATCTCAAAGAATTTGATATCACACATTCCATGAAGTAGGGGGAGGGATGCCTCGGTCCGACACGTTTCGCACTGAAGGCTTCCTAAGGGGTTTGTGGGGTGCAGTTGAGTAGGTTTTCTGGAAAGAATAAAATGCATGTAATAATAGATGATTGAGTATATAGTACTGTATATATAGTACAATCTATCAATGAAGCTACAAAAACATACAAAAAGCATTGAAAAATGATGTCCGCCTATCAGGTGTACAATCAAGGATGGTAATGATCTCTCAAACAATAATTAAGAGCGTAGGTAGTGCAGAATGGAAAATAAACAGTATGGAAGCTGCAACTTGGGCAATTTTTATGAAAATTATTTTATTATTGGCCAAGATAGACTAGAATTGGATGTAAAAAATAATCTATTTGCTTCAACATGAAAAGGTAGATGGTGATACTTCCTCAAGGATTAGCAAATAATGGCTACCTTAGGAGTAGAGTTGAGCAAACACCTGGACGTTCGCGTTCGGAGGGTCCGAACGAACTTTGGAAAAAAGTCTGGGTTCAGCACCGAACGATGCCGGAACGTTATCCCGGACCCCGAACCCCATTGAAGTCAATGGGGACCCAAACTGTTAGGCACAAAAATGGCTGTAACAAAGTCCTGGCAAGTGCTAGAGGGCTTCAAAAGGAAGTAAAATGGGGGTAAGAGTAGGGCAAGTGCCCTACAAAAAAATGGGGATAGGGAAAATAAATTAAAATCAAATAAAGAAAATAGGAAGGGGGGGTGGATGTGGAGTAGGAGCCTAGAGGTTGACTAGGCCTTGACCATGGCAGTGTAGGTGGAAGTGGCGGTGGTCGGGGAGGAGGAGGAGGCAGCCAACACTGTATTTTTTTTTGTTTGTTTATAATTGGGGTAGCCCCCAAAATATTGAGGCCTATTCAAAAAAACAAGTATACGAATGGCTGTGTGAGTCCGGTCTAAATGTTTACTCTGCACAAGGTACAGACAAGTCTTGTGGGATCCATGCCTGATTCATTTTAATAAAGGTTAGCTTGTCAACGTTGGCTGTGGACAAACGGCTGCGCTTGTCTGTGATAACGCCTCCTGCCATGCTAAACACACGTTCAGACAATACACTGGCTGCAGGGCAGGCCAGCACCTCCAAGGCATAAACGGCAAGCTCAGGTCATGTGGCCAATTTGGAGACCCAGAAGTTGAATGGGGCAGACCCATCAGTCAGTACGTGTAGGCGTGTGCACACATACTCTTGCACCATGTTGCTGAAATGCTGCCTCCTGCTAAGACGTTGTCTATCGGCTGGTGGTGCTGTTTGTTGTAGCGGGCTGCTGACAAAGCTTTGCCACATTTCGGCCATGCTAACCCTGCCTTCGGAGGTGCTGGCGGTGGCACAGCTGCGTTGGTGGCCTCTACCTCCTCCTCCTCTGCCTTCGCCTTGTGCTTCCGCTGAGCCCCCGGTGTCATTTGGGAATGCCCTCAGCAGTGCCTCTACCAGTGTGCGCTTGTAGTCACGCATCTTCCTCCGCTCCAGTGAGGGAATTAAGGACTGCACGTTGTCCTTGTAACGGGGATCCAGCAGGGTGGCCACCCAGTAATCAGAAGAAGTTACAATGTGGGCAACTCGGCTGTTGTTGCGCAGGCACTGCAGCATGCAGGCTGCCCAGAGGCAAAGACAAGCTGTCCTCTGTGGGAGGTATATCATCTGTGTCCTCTGTATCCCCCCCAGCCACGCTCCAGTAATGCCCAAGAGCTGCGTTGGGTGCCACCCTGCTGCAATTCCTCCTCCTCCTCATCTTCCTTGTCCTCCTCGTCCTCCAGAACTGTGCCCTGGCTTGAATATTTTGGACCTGGCCTATGCTGGTGCAGTAACCCACCCTCCGAGCCACTTGCGAATTACTGGCATGATAACCGTGGAAATGACCCCTCTTCCTCCTCCTCATCTTCCTGTGCCACATCCTCTTCCATCATGGCCCGAAGTGTTTTTTCAAGGAGACATAGAAGTGGGATAGTAACGCTGAGAACAGCGTCATTGGCACTGGCCATGTTACGCAATACGCTACACAGGTCGCATGGAGGCCCATTCGTTGGTGGTGAAGTGTTGCTGTTCCGCAGAGCGACTGACCCATGCATGCTGCAGCTGAAACTCCACTATTGCCTGCTGCTGCTCGCACAGAGTCTCCAGCATGTGCAAGGTGGAGTTCCACCTTGTGGGCACGTCGCATATGAGGCGGTGAGCGGGAAGGCCGAAGTTCCGCTGCAGCTCAAACAGGCGAGCAGCAGCAGGGTGAGAACGCTGAAAGTGTGCACATACGAACCACACTTTATGCAGCAGCTCTGACATATCTGAGTAGTTTTTTAGAAAATTCTGTACCACCAAATTCAGCACATGCGCCAGGCAAGGGATGTGCGTCAAACCGGCTCGGCCCAGAGCCACTACGAGATTTCGGCCATTGTCGCACACCACCAGGCCGGGGTTGAGGCTCAGTGGCAACAACCACTCATTGGTCTGTTGTTCAATGCCCGTCCACAGCTCCTGCGCAGTGTGGGGTTTATCCCCCAAACGTATTAGTTTTAAAACAGCCTGCTGTCGTTTCCCCCTGGATGTGCTCATGTTGGTGGTGAAGGTGTTACGCTGAGTGGATGAGTGGGTGGTCGAGGAGGAGGAAGCGCAGTAGGAGGAGGAGGCAACAGGAGGCAAAGAGAAATGCCCTGCAATCCTCGGTGGTGGAAGGACATGCGCCAAATGGCTAGCCGGCTCAGGCCCACCCGCCACTACATTTGGCCAGTGTGCAGTTAGCAAGATATAGCGTCCCTGCCCGTGCTTACTGGTCCATGTATCAGTGGTTATGTGGACCTTGCCACAGATGGCGTTGCGCAGTGCACACTTGAGCTTGTCCCCGACTTGTTTGTGCAGGGAAGGGATGGCTCGCCTGGAAGAGTAGTGGCGGCTGGGAACCATGTACTGTGGGACAGCCACCGCCATAAGGTTTTTGAAACTGTCCTTGTCCACCAGACGGAATGACAGCATTTCAAAGGCCAGGAATTTTGAAATGCTGGCATTCAGGGCCAGGGATTGCGGGTGGGTAGGGGGGTACTTCCTCTTTCTCTCCAGTGTTTGGGAGATGGACAGCTGTAGGCTTCCATGGGACCATGTGGAAATGCTTGGGGACGGTGTCATATCGTCTGTTTGCTGGGTGGCAGGTGACACTGTCACTGTAGAGGTGGAGGAAGAGGCCAAGGCAGCAGCAGAAGAGGAAGCAGGAGGAGGCCGAGACCTTTCTTGGATTTTGAGGTAATTATTCCAATGCAGCTTGTGCCTTGAATTTAGATGCCTGGTCATGGGGGTTGTGCTCAGATTGAGAACATTTATGCCCCGGCTCAGGCTATCATTGCACAGCTTGCAAACCACTCATGTCTTGTCGTCAGCACATTGTCTGAAGAACTGCCACGCGGGGGAACGCCTTTGAGCTGCCTTTGGTGTGCTAGGTCCCTGGGTGCGGTGGGTAGTAGCAGGCCTACTGTCTAGGGGATGCTCGCTCCGCTTTTGCAACCTGCTTCCTCTTTTGCTGTGCTTGTGCCTCTGTGCGACCACCACCTCTTCCTCCAAACTCCACACGTCACTCACATGACCCTCATTCCATGTGGGGTCTAGAAC
>BLSH010460263.1:837499-849054 GCA_018402905.1 Glandirana rugosa | reverse complement strand
GCTAAGCCGTGACGCAGTAAGATTGACTGTTAACGCGCCAGCACGCTGCAACATGGGTTTGCTTTAAACGCAGGAAAAAAAGGGTCTTTATCTCGAAAGAAAACCACCATAAACTAGTGGCTACGCAGTAAAGACTAGCGGCGATATATGTTTTCTTCTCGCTGTTAAAACGTTTTTTTTGGGTTTAAAAGATGAAAAACGATTTTAGGTTTAGGGTTTTTTTTATATATTTTTTTTGTAAAAAAAAGTAGCCAAACCCGCTAAATATAAGAAGGAGTATAAACACTATTTTTTTTGCAGCTAGGTATTTATGTATTGAATCTCTATACATATTTACACATATTTATTACACAAGAGTTTCACTATTAAGAAAATAATTTTAGCGCGGTGTTTTAATTGTTTATAATCAATAAACGCCGATTGCGATTTTTTTTTTTATCACAAATATGAGGAAGAATATAAATCGCCCAAACCGATGAAAAAAAATGTTTTTTTTATATATTTTTTTTGGGATTTGGATTTTAGCAAAAAGTAGAAAATTTGGGTTTTTTTTGCAAAATTGTCGCTCTTCTTTTGTATATAGCGGCGATCAGAAATGACGCATCGGTGATCAAATACCACCAAAAGAAAGCTCTATTTCTGGGAAAAAAAGGACGCAAATTTCGTTTGGGTACAACGTCGCACGACCGCGCAATTGTCAGTTAGAATGACGCAGTGCCGAATCGCAAAAAGTGCTCTGGTCCTAAAGTGTGAAATCCTTCCGGGGCTGAAGTGGTTAAAACAATGAAAATATAAATGAAAGTCACAGCATTGTAGAATTTCAATTAGATGGTTTTATGCCCAATTTCACAACGGAATCAGAAACTCTAAAATCCAAACATGCAGGGGGCCGGTGGAAGTGGGTGCTGAAATACGGATGAATTTTCAGCTGAAATGAAATGAAAAAAGACAAAACCCAGATGTTTGGCTGGATATAATCTGTTACTCCATCCATTTCTCATCATCCTCTGTGGAGATTTGTTCACAGCAGGGTTTGAAACCACTAGCTGAGCAAAGATAATTTAGAAAAAGTTGTCTGTGACCTTTCAGAAGACTGTTCATGCAGAACATACACAGTGCAATTAAAGGATGTGTATAGAAGGAACGAGAAAGGAAAACAGTAGTCATGACAGGCATGTGATGGATGTGGACTTAACTCCTTAAACACTTAAAGCTCAACTCCAGATTGGTCTCATCAAAGCTTTGAAACTGTTTAATTTGGTACCAGGATTTTGGATCTGGAGGTCTGAACGTGTCACTGTAAAGGCTTTGGGTGCCGATGTAGAGTTTGGGATTAAATTTGGTGTTAGATTAGAATCGTGTTTGGCTTAAAGCTTAAAGCCCCTACTCCAGATTGGACTCGTCAAAACGTTGAAACTGTTTATTTTGGTACCAGGTTCTTGGAGCTGGAGGTTTTGGAGCAGGTCTGAACATTTCACTGTATAGGCTTTGGGTGCAGATGTAGAGTTCGGGATTAATTTCTGTGTCAGATTAGAATAGTATTTGGCTTAATTTTTAAAGCTCCTACTCCACAATTTAAATAAAAAAATCTCCTTTCTTATGTACTCAACCATCAGTGCTCACCCTCTTCATGCTCCAATGTGTCACTCTATGACCTTCTCTTGTTTCAGCCACCGCTTCTAGTCTGGGTTGAATGATGCTTAGCATTATTCAACCAACTTCCTGTAAGCCCAGGGCATCAAAAACATGCCCTCTGGGGGAAATTCATCATTCTCACAGGAGGATTACAGTATAGCATTGTGTGGTGCTGTTCCACAGGGACAACCTAATGCATGGGAACCCCTGGGCATTGCCCAGTGGTCCCAAGTGCATGGGGGCTCCATGATGATCTTGTGTTACATCATTTTTGCCAACTGTCCCGGATATCCTGGGACAGCCAGTTTTTACTAAGCTGTCCCGAGATGGTTGTGTCCCAGAACTTGTACTGTACTGTGCCATCCTGATCCTAGCATTGTGCCCTCCAGATCCCAGCATTGTGCCTTCCTGATCCCCCCCCCCCTGTACTGTGCCCTTCTGCCTCCACCTCTGTACTGTGCCCTTTGTGTTGATTAGTCTTTGATTTGTGGCATGTTTTCTTATTGCTTACATTTGATTTTATTGAAAGCACTAAAAAATATATGTTTATTTCTATCAGTTATTTATACTTTAATTCTTGAGAGTAGGTGTGCAAATTGGGGCAGACTGATAGGGGCCCCAGTGTATTACTTTGCCCAGGGGACCATGATGCTATTAAGACGTCCCTGTTTAATGCATCAATGAGGACCACCAAAGAATGACCATGGGACATTACATTACTGGACTGAAAACAGCTAGAAAAAGGTATGTATATAAGAAAATGTTAAAAAGGATTGTGGGGAGGAGGTGCTTTAAAGGGTAACTCCACTTTTGTGGGGGAAAAAAATAGCAAATAAAGAAAAATAATATAGCATATACAATTGCGGCATAAGTCATATTGTGTTTAATGTTATTAAAAATGACCTTTCCTTTTAAAGCTGCAACTCTGTAAATTTCTGAAAATGCAATGCAATATGGCTACCTGGAGGTGCTCTGTTCTGGTGTTCTCTGTTTGGTGGGTTATAGAGGATCTTCAGTTGTTTTTTAAAAAACAACCCCTTGATCGCCCTCCTGATCACTCCTATCACCCAGCCAGTGTCATTAACCACTTGCCGACCAGTCGTCGGCGTTTGATGGCGGCATGTTGGCTCTCCTGCGCGAATCGCCATAGATGTACTGCAACACTTTGAGAGACTGCAGGGCACACTCGATGTCCGCCGGTTACCCGCGATCGCTCCTCACAGAGCCAGAACAAGGATCCGTTCACATAAACAGATGGATCTCCATTCTGAAAGGGAAGTGGAGGGAGATCTGCTGCTCCCAGTGATCCGGAATAGCATTATTTCTCTACCCCCAGTCACTACACTTCCCCCACAGTTAGAAACACCTACCTAGGGAACACAATTAACCCCTTGATCACCCCCTAGTGTTAACCCCTTCCCTGCCAATGACATTTATACAGTAATCAGTGGCTATTTTTAGCTCTGATCACTGTATACATGTCATTGGTCCCAAAAAAGTGTCAAAAGTATCTGATCTGTCCGCCAAAATATCGCAGTCCCGGTAAAAATCGCAGATCACCGCCATTATTAGTATAAAAAAAAAATAATAAAAATGCCATAAATCTATTCCCATAGCTTTTAAACACGATAATTTTTGAGCAACCCAATCAATATACGCCTACTGCAATTTTTTTTTTACCAAAAATATGTAGAAAGAATATATATCAGCCTAAACTGAGAAAGAAATTTGTTTTGTTTTATTTCTTTTTGGATATTTATTATAGCAAAAAGTTAAAAAAAAATGTTTTCTTTTCAAAATGATCGCTCTTTGTTTGTTTATAGCACAAAAAAAATAAAGGGGTGATCAAATGCCACCAAAAGAAAGCTCTATTTGTGGGGAAAAAAAGGATGTAAATTTTGTTTTGGTACAACGCCGCACGACCACGCAATTGTCAGTTAAAATGACGCAGTGCCGTATCGCAAAAAGTGCTCTGGTCAGGAAGGGGGTAAATCCTTCGGGGGTTGAAGTGGTTAATACAGTGTGCATTGTACTGTATAATATAATCACTGATCACTGTATTAGTGTCAGTCAGTCAGTTATGCCCCGTACACACGATCAGAAAATCGTACTAAAAAAATAACGCTTTGGAAGCGATCGTACAATAATAGGATCATTAGTACAGAGCTTTCGAGAGCCAATCATGACAGTTCATCCAATATTTTCCATCCGGATAAGATCGGACATGCAGGAAAAATTTTCTCTAATCATACGATTTTTGTTTCATCAGTACAGCTGTCATTCGAAAATGCAATACAAATACACTACAACACATCACATCACTTCCGATTTTTTAATCTGTCAGGTGAGAATTTTCGTGACTATAGTAAACTCTTCCGATTCGATCTGAGATTAGCATGCGAAAAAAAAACAGATGATAATTCGCCTGAAAATCTCATCGTGTGTACTGGGCATTAGTCTTCCTTTCGGCCAGTGTCAGTTAGCACCACATTGCCTGCTATACTATCACAGTCACACTATAAGTCACTGATCACCGCCATTACTAGTATAGTGTCTGTAGGGATCAGTATCTTAATCACAATCAGAACTTTACTAGTGTCCCCAATAGTATAGTGTCCCCAATAGTATAGTGTCCCCAATAGTATAGTGTCCCCAAAAGTATAGTGTCCCCAAAAGTATAGTGTCCCCAATAGTATAGTGTCCCCAATAGTATAGTGTCCCCAAGAAAGCAGTTTGGTTTTTACCGAAGACATGTAGCAGAATAGAACAGAATTTTGGCCTCCAGTTATGAAGACATTTTATTTTATTGGATATGTTTTATAACAGAAAGCAGAAAATATTGTTTTTTATTTATAAAAATGTCAGTTATAATAAAAAATAAAAAAAAACCCAAGGGTGATCAAATACCCCCAAGCTCTATTTGTGTAATAAAAAATATATATTAATTTCATTGTGGAACAGAGCTGCATGTTTGAGTAATTGCCAATTAAAGTAGGACAGTGGTAAACAGCGAAAAAATGCCCAGGTCATGAAAGGGGTAAAACCTTCCAGAGGTCAAGTGGCTAATAAAGAGACAATTACCTGTCCAGGGATGCAGTGTTGTCCTCACCTGGGTTAGCTCTTTTCCGGTCTTTGAGTTCCTGTCGCTGCAATGTTGACTGTGGGAAGTCAGCTGTGACCTTCTGCGGCTTCGCAGCCGACTCCCCACTGCGCATGTGCGAACCGTGCAGCACTCTGTAAATGGTGCTGCAGCCTCCTGGGACCTGTGACATGTTGTGGGCAGGAATGGTGGAGGGGGGGGGGGCATCCGCTGGGATCTAGGAGATTCCAACAGAAGTGGCAGTAGGTTCCTGCCAAAAATAGGTAAATAACACAAAACAGTTGAGGGAAAATTACTCATCATTCTATAAGCAATACTTCTAGCAACATTGTAATCAATTACGGTAGTGTCTATCTGACCCATTTATTGAAGAAGAAGAAACTCCCCACCAAGGCCAGCGGGTAGGATAGACGATCATAAGGGTGACACAGACTCAGTGTTGTGGTTCAAAAATTTGTGATTACTTTATTATAGATAAAAAAAAAGTTGGTATACTCGACCACAATAGGTAAAGTAATTGGTTAAAGGCTAGACTTTAATGTATATATAGCGGGTCCTTTCCAAGCCACCACCGTAACCAAAACAATTAAACAAACAAGGAGGTGACACAAATCACATAACATAGAACATAAAACAATTGTCTGGACACCAGATATTCAATGTACATGTGGACAACTGTGAATTTGCTATCCTTTCATCCATAAGATATAGCAGTATGGGAACGTATAGCTTGCCTGATTTGTTTACCAGATGAACTGACTTTTTCCATCTAATGCACCCTGGAGCACATGGCCTGTCCTACTTGGGTATGTCTGAGGACATGATCACCATTCATATGGCATTTTGAGTTATATTTAATTCCCCCCTATAGCTGCCCACGCCCTCCCCCTTTTCCCCCTCTACCCCCCAGTGGCTCAATCACCCAGGGACCTCTGTGCAGGCAGACAAGCCAGTATATATTGGTTTATTCATTTCACTATACAACCGATTTGCTGTGGCTTGTCCGTGTGTACATTGAATATCTGGCGTCCGGACGATTATTTTATGTTCTATGTTATGTGGTTTGTGTCACTTGTTTTTTGTGTCTTTGTTTGTTTAATTTTTTGGGTTACAGTGGTGGCACGTAGAGGGTCACTAGAAAGGACCTGCTATATATACATTAAATTCTAGCCTTTAACCAATTACTTTACCTATTGTGGTTGAGTATACCAACTTTTTACCTATAACAAAGTAATCACACATTTTTGAACCACAACACTGGGTATCACTCTTATGACCGTCTATCCTACCTGCTGGCCTTGTGGGGAGTTTCTTCTTTTTGAAAATATGCCAGAAATAGGTACCTGTCCCCCCCCCCCCCAAAAAAAAAGTGTTAGTGTGGGGGTTACATAGTTACAAAGTTAGTCTGGCTGAAAAAGTCCACCCAGTTCAGCCAATAAAGGGGAAAAAAATGTACAATCCTATATACGCAATCCTATACTCACAGTTGATCCAGAGGAAGAAAAAAACCCAGAAAAGCATGATCCAATTTGCTCCATTAGGGGAAGCAATTCCTTCCTGGTCCCCAAAGAGGAAATCAGATATTCCAATTTTATCTATAATATTAGGGTAGTTCCCAGTGGCGGGTGCTCCATTAAGGATGCAGGGGCGCCACCCCCCTAATCCATGCACCCGGCCCCTAATCTACATGCAGGACACTGGGCGCATGGATTTCAACCCTAAGGCTCTAATTGGTTTCAGAAAAAGGGTGACCTCGGGGTGCAGAGCACTGCGCCTTGAGCTTACCAAAGTGTGTGACATTAGCAAATTAATATGAGCTATTATCTTCTTGCTTCTCCTACCGGCCAATCAGGAAGCGGATCTTAAGACCCGATTGGCTGAGAGGAGAAGCGACCATATTGGCCGCCGAGGAGGAGACGCAGAGGGAAGCTGCCAAATCTGCGTGCGACCTAGATGGGATAAGTGCGGGGCTTGTGGGCAGACGGGTGAGTGACAGGTGGTGGTGGTTTGCCGTTCGACCTTTAACTGATGGACCGACCGAATGGGGTGGGGTTGGTGTTTGGCTTGTTTACCGCAACCCCCCCAAAAAAGATGGCTGCCACTTTAATTATTGAAGCATATTTTTAGGGAATACCTTTTTATGTGTAATTTTTGGTGGGTTAGGTATTAAAGGGTAGTATTAGGGAATATATACCCCTAGCATGTTGCTCTGTTATGTTTACATAAAGCAAACAATTATATCAAAAATGTAGAAAGTCCTGATACAAAGTCCGATGGTGAAATCAATAAATATATACATTTGTGAAAACCAGTGTGAAAAAATCTCCTTCACTGGTCACCATTCACTGTGATACCATTACAGCTCGTTTACCAGAGCCCGAAACCCCGCATTACAGAGGTCTTACTAATCTTGTAATACAATCATCCAATCTGGTGGCTCAAGGTTCCTCACTGCACGGACGGGGCCTAGCGGTGACCTCATCATGTTCCTGAGAGTTTATTATACATATTTTATTAAAGCTTTCTTTGTTTTTCTCTATGGGATTACTTTATTAATTATTGGCTGCTCTATACAAACTAGTTTTTGGTAGTAGGAGCCAAAATAAATGTATTGTAAAAATTCATAAGGTGGTTTTCTGTTCTTTGGCTTTTTATTCCCAAAGGAAAATGTAACACTCACTTCCATAAATGATAATAATCCCTTAGCTTACTTTGGAACAGAACATTTCTTTACAAACTGCAATAATTCTATGAAAGAATTAATGTGTGCTGAATATATAGAAAGTGTATTTTATCTATGTTAATCCAACAGAGTGGATGGAAACCTGTGCTATAAATTATAGGATCAGTTTCCTTTGTCCTAGTTGGCATAAATGGCGCTCACGTTAGTTGTTTTATTATGCATGTCACAATAAAGATGCATATTGATCTTGGGTCTAGTAGAAGCTAGGGTCTTAAGCCTGACACACTCTAGTAGTTTTTTTCGTTCAACCCAGCCGGCTGAATATTAAAAAAAAAAAAAAATTGAAGGCTCAAGAGGAGCCGCTATACCCAGATAGCAAGCAATTATGCTCCAAGTTTAAAAATGGCTTGCTAGGTTATTGCTAGACTTGCCAGGCTTCACAAGCTTGTTGCACAATTGCAGCAAGTCCTCATTGCATGACTCCAGATCAACTTTCTGTGCAAAAAATGTGCTGCAAGTTTTGGTTCAGTTTGAGCACACATTTGTAGCAAGTTAGCCTTGCTATCTGGGTACTAGCTATTCAATTTTCCCAAATAGCAAGGATAACTTGCCACAAATGTGTGACAATGTTGAATTGTAAGTCTGCTAACTTGCTGCACATTTTCACTGGCAAGTTGTAAACTTGCAGAGCACTTGAAGCACAATTTCTAGTTGACACAATTTGTAGCAAATTTGCATGACAAGTCTCTAACAAGAGCAACGTAGTAGTGGTGAGTCTACAGCAAGAGCTCTGCAAGTCTACAGCATGAAAATTCAGCTACAGTGACCCTTGTGGTGGGATGACTATTGCACAACATAACTGAACCAGAACTGGCTGCAGACTTGCAGAATATTTGCAAAGAAAGTTGATCTGGAGTCATGCAATGCGGACTTGCTGCAATTGTGCTACAAACTTGTGAGGCATGGCAAGTGTAGCAACAGCTTAGAAAGTAATTTTAACCTTGTAGCACATTTGCTTGCTATCTGGGTACAGTGGCTCCTCCTGAGCCTTCCATTTTTTTTGTCCAGCCTGCTGGGTTGAATGACAAAAAAACATACTAGTGTGTGCCCAATTTGTGGCAGTGTTGAATTATAAGTCTGTCAACTTGCTGCACATTTTCATTGGCAAGTTGTACATTTGCAAAGCATTTGAAGCACAAGATCTAGTTGACTGTTTTCCAATTTGTAGCAAATGTGCGTGGAACGTCTCTAGTAAGAGCAAAGTTGTAATGGTGAGTCTGCAGCAAGAGCTCTGCAAGTCTTCAGCATGAAAATTCAGCCACAGTGACCCCTGTGATGGGATGACTATTGTACATAACATATCTGAACCAGAACTTGCAGCAGACTTGTAGAATATTTGCAAAGAAAGTTCATCTGGAGTCATGCAATGCAGAATTGCTGTAATTGTGCAACAAAGTTGTGAAACCTGGCAAGTCTAGCAATAGCTTAGTAAGTAATCTTAACCTTGTAGCACAATTGCTTGCTATCTGGATTAGTTCAGCGTTCTCCCCCGCTGAGCTATTGTGTTCTGAGAGGGGGATGGACCTCCCGCCAGAACACTCCAGTTAGCACTCTCAGCCATTGGCTGAGATCGCTGATCGGGAGCTGATCATCAGACCTTTTTCTGTAATGCCCCTTCAACAAAAGCAGACTGAATGACTGGCTTCTGTCAGACCAGCTGCCATACACATGGGCCGAATGTCGGCTGGTTTTTATTGAACTGGCTGATGCCGCCCGATATTCGGCCCGTGTGTACTAGGCTTTAGTAGCCAAGTCCATCGCTAGACTTTTGTCATGGGAATCTAAAGCCAATTGCCCACTGATAATGTTTTACAGCTTCCCCACTACATTATTGGATAATAAAGTCTACAGTTAGGTATATCATGGCAGGGTCTATGCAATTTCAGAACAGAACTATCTGGAGTTTATACATCAGAAAACGATACTTGAAAACGTTCAACTATTAACTAGCTAGTTAAGTGCATATGTACTTTTATAGTGGGCTTAGTATGAAAATGCTAAGTATATCTCTTTTGTAGCCCCACTCCAACAATAATAAATGATAAATGAAAGAAAAATAAAACAGTATTAAAAAGCAAAAAATCCTTACCTAATCCTTACCTAGAACCCACTTTCACCTCTTACTTATTGGTGGTGGTGGTGGTGGTGGGGAGGGGTTTGTGGACGGGGTAAGGGGTACTACAAAAGAGGTTTGCTAGGAGAGCCTGGATTAGAGGGCGGTCCCCGGGTTGCAAACAAGATAGGTTCTATAAGTTTGTTGAATTTGAGAAACAGGAAGACATTAGCTGAAGTAGAATTTTTATGTACGTTGGAACAAGTACATTTTTTAAGTGTAGCTCCAGCCAAAAAAAAAATGTTTTTTACGTTTTTTGGATAGCATAGGAAAGAGTAAACACCCTTGTAATGTTTTTGCTGTCTGTGCCCCTGTTCAGAAGATTTCACCTCACTTTCTGCCCCTGTGACAATTGAATTTTGAAAATTGTGGGTTGTCATGCAAACAAGTATTGGTGATAAAGCTTCAGTGGAGACACCTTTTTGCCATGCTAGCTCTTACAGGAGTGAATTTCCCCTCCTAGGGGGAGATTTCCTCTCACTTCCTGTTGTCTCCCTCTGTTTGTAAGTATGGGTTGTAAGTAAGTTGGATGTTTTTATCTTGGAGACTACCTGTGAGGCTTATGAGGTTTGGTATTGGTGATACATCATATGTTCCTCAATTTAGGACAAGGCACTACATTATCTTACAGAACTTTTATCCTTTCATCCAGTGGAGGCCCCCCAATCCATGCGCCCGGCCCCCAATCTACCCCCATGACTAAGCTGCAGGAGGTGGAGTGAAACGCATTGGGGGCGTGGCCTGGTTGGAGTCCAGGCTGAGGTTGCCACTCAATTCACCTCTCTAGGATATCTTAGATTTGCGACCTTCAGGGGCTACCCCTTTCTTTCTTTGCACCCCTAATCTACATGCAGGGCACCAAATGCATGGATTTCTGTGGATTTTTTTTTTTAGAAGCACAAGATTAGAGCCTGAGGCTCTAATTGGCTTCAACAAAGGATGGGCTTGGGGTGCAAAGCACTGCTCCCTGTGCCCACCTTGTTGTGTGACATTTTCAAATTAATATTCCTGTTTCTCCTCCCGGCCAATCAGGAAGCGGGTCCTGAGACCCCATTGGCCGAGAGAAGTGATGGCCGGGACACAGAGGAGACAGAGGGGGGAAGCTGCAACCGTGACCTGCACGGGGTAAGTGTGGGGCTGACGGGGGCCTAGCTGGCGAAATAGGGTGATATAGAAATAGGATGGATACTAACATTTTGTATAGAATGTGGAAACTGTTTGGAGATTGAGAACTCATGCATAGTTACATAGTTGGTAAGGTTGAATAAAGACACCAGTCCATCCAGTCTATGTAATAATGGGAGATTATTGAGCAAATATGTTGCATATGGCCACATTGTAAAGCACTGCGCAAATGGTTGCCACTATATAAATCCTGTATATTAACCACTTGACAACTGGGCACTTAAACCCCCTTAACAACCAGACCAATTTTCAGCTTTCAGCGCTCTCACACTTTGAATGACAATTACTCAGTCATGCAACATTGTACCCATATGAAATTTGCGTCCTTTTTTTCACACAAATAGAGCTTTCTTTTGGTGGTATTTAATCATCTCTGGGTTTTTTATTTTTTGCGCTATAATTAAAAAAAGACCGAAAATTTTGTAAAAAAATGAATTTTTCTTCGTTTCTGTTATAAAATTTTGCAAATTAGTAATTTTTCTTCATAAATTTTGGCCAAAATTTATACTGCTACCTATCTTTGGTAAAAAAACAACAAATTAGTGTATATTATTTGGTCTTTGTGAAAGTTATAGAGTCTACAAGCTATGGTGCCAATCACTGAAAATTGATCACACTTGATTTACTGACGGCCTATCTCATTTCCCGAGACCCTAACAAGTAAGTTTCACACTCTCGCGACTTTCGACTTTTAACCAGACCAACAATTCCCCCAAATTCACGGGTCAACAGTTCACCAATTATATGTCCTAAATATATCACCGTTGGTAAACGCGTCA
>BLSH010460263.1:809894-828917 GCA_018402905.1 Glandirana rugosa | reverse complement strand
GGCTGTCAGGCACAGGCTGTACACACTATAGAAGGATATAATTTGTTCATATTTCGTGTCTGGGGTTTACAACCACTTTAACAATTGTAAGCTATGTAATTGATCCTTATAGCTGGTCATACACCCCCCCCCCCCCCCGCCTTATTAATTGTGTTGCTCTTTCTAATTCAACAACGTCTTTCCTGAGTATTGGTGGCCAAAACTGAACTACACAGTTAAGATGAGGCTGAACTCAATCTATACTGTCATGTCTTATAACCTGCCGATAATTAATCAATGTACCAATGACATTTCAGATTTCTTGTATCTTATATGCAAATGTCAGCTTTTGTATGTTTTACTTTTGAATAATCTTCAATAAAAACTTTAAAAAAAAATAAGTTGAGGCTGAACCCGTGTTTTATAAAGGGGTACAATTTTTTAATGCATGACAGTATTTTGCTACCTTTATTAGCTGATGCTTGGCATTACATGCTTTTGATAAGTCTATGATGTACAAGAACCCCCAGATCCCTTTCCATCACTGATTCTCCCAGGAGAGCCCATCCTAATGTGCATTTTTGGCACTACACTTGGGAGACAGCATGAGGTAGCAAAGCAGCAACTGCCAGACTCCAGGTCACCTTGCATCCTAAACTCCTAATGTTAGATAAAAAAAATAATATGAATATGAATGTTTTAGAGTTAAGCCTGTACATTTTTATTCAGTAGAGAACTGGGCTGGGGGCATTCTAACTGGGAAAAGGACTGGACAAAGACAGATTAAAACAGCACATCTCCCATTCTGTGCCAAAAAATAACAGAACAGGACCATGAAAGACTAAAACAGGGCACCATCTTTTATGTGACAACTAAGAAGAGGAGAGGACCAAGACAGACTAAAATGGTGCACCATCCTTCCTGTTCTGAGAAAAATGCAGGACCAAAATAGACTAAAGCAATGCACCATCCTTTCTGTGACATCTGAGAAGAGGATAGGAGCAAGACAGACTAAAACAATATACGATTCTTTCTGTATCAGCTAAGAAGAGGACAGGATCAAGACAGGTTTAAGGGTACATAGTTACCCTGGTTAAACAAAGAGACACAAGTCCATCCAGTTTTACAGAGGAAAAAAACTCACACACGTACACACAAATTGAAAACCATATACACTATCCTATACCCACAGGGGATCCAGAGGAAGGCACAAAAATTCCCAATACAGAATGATACAATTTGCTCCAGTGGGGGACAAAAAAATTCTTCCTGGTCCCTGAAGAGGCAATCGGATATTCTCTGAATAAACGTTACCTATAAATATTAGTATACAATTATATTATGTGCATTTAGGAAATAATCCAGGCCTTTTTTTTTTAAACAAGCTACTGAGTTGGCCAGAACCAGCTCTTGAGGGGGTCTATTCCCCATTTTCACAGCCCTCACTGTGAAGAAGCATTTCCATATTTAGCGATGATATCTCTTTTCCTCCAGACGTAAAGGGTGCCCCCTTGTCCTCTTTGATGACCTTAAAGTGATTAACTTAACACCAAGTTCATTAGATGTATCACCTATGTATCTATACATGTTGATCATATTCCTCCTTATTCAGTTCCTCTAATCCAGGGGTAGGGAACCTGCGGCTCTCCAGCTGTTGTAGAACTACATTTCCCATCATGCTTCTGGGAGTAATTGTATCCATCAGCCTTGCAATGCCTCATGGGAAATGTAGTTCTACAACAGCTGGAGAGCCGCAGGTTCCCTACCCCTGCTCTAATCTGCTTTCATAGCTGAGCTCCTCCATGCCTCTTATCTGTTTGGTTGCCCTTCTCTGCACTTTCTCCAGTTCCCCCATATCCTTTTTTGTAGACTGGTGCCCAAAAGGGAACTGCGTATTCCAGATGAGGTCTTACTAATGATTTGTACAGGGGCAAAATAATATCTCTCTCTCTGCAGTCCATGCCTCTTTTAATACAAGAGAAGATTGGAGAGAGTTGTACTCCCCCTAGTATGTATGATGCATATTTTTAGCCCCCAACTACATAACTTTACATTTATCTACATTAAACCTCATTTGCCACATAGTTGCCCATTTAAATGGTGCATTAAGGTCGGCTTGTAAGTTGGAAACATTCTGTAAGGATGTTATTCCACTGCACTCTACTGCATAGCATAGCATAGTCATCTGTAAAGACTGAAATGGTACTTTGAATCCCAGACTCTATATCATTTATAAATATATTTTTTAAAATGATCTCTTCTATTCTAAGAAGAAGACAGGACCAAGATAGGCTAAAACAACGCACCATCCTTTTTCTCCCAACTGAAAAGAGGACAGGATCACGACAGACTTAAACAATACACCATCCTTTCTCTCCCAACTGAGAAGAGGAGAGGACCAAGACAGAATAGAACAGCATACCATCTGTCCTGCTTCAACTAAGAAGCGAACTGGACCAAGACTTACTATAATGGCACACCGTTCTTTATGATCCAATTGAGAAAGACAGGACCAAGACAGATTTAAAGGGTAAACCTCCCTTTCTGTTCTGAGAAGAAAACAGGTTCAAGACAGGCGAAATCATTAGGCCTTCTTTCCTGTTCTTAGATGAATTCCAAAGCAGATTAAAAGAGCACTTTTCTTTTTCTTCTAACTGAAAATAGGACAAGACCATGATGGGCTAAAATAGCATGCCCATATTCCTGTTCTAACTCCGAAAAGGACAAAGGCAGAATCAAACGATGGGCCTTCCTTTCTGTTCCAACACAGAAAAAGACCGGAACGAGATAGAGACTACATAGATATTCTGAACAAGTTGGAAAATCTCTTTGTGCAGTGATGAACAGTTCCTGTTCTCTTTTTTTCATCACATAGTCATAATCCTAAATGTTCTGATCCTTCCATTGGGTTTTTGAATCAAGCTGTTAGTAGTAACAAGTGGAGTTCAGTTAGGTAGGGAAGACTGAAAGGAAGCTCCGTGAGTGGTCCTAATGAGGAAGTATGGCAATTCTTTGCTGGGTAATCCTCTCTCATATCCCCTTGGCTTTTTTTATTTTATAATAAAAGCAGAATCCCCACTGGATCTCATACACATTTATGTGAAAGTATTTTTTGATGTGACTTTTACATGCTTGGTCTGAAATTTTTTGTGAGTTATAGATGTTTGTTTTATGTTTAAGGCAGAAAGTGAACCTCTCAGTACAACATCTGGTGAGAGTGCAAATGAGCTAGGTACAGAGGGGCAGATGTATCCTCCAGAAAGACGGGGAGACTTTTACTCGTCTTCTGTAGTGCTAATGTTGAGCCTGCCATGCGAGAAAGAAAGAATCAGCTAGGTTATCCATGAGTGGTAGCGGGAAATTTTAGCATTGACCAGGCAGCCTAATCTCTACAGAGACTTAGTTGTTTTCAGCCAGTCTGAATAGAATTATTAACATGCAATAAGATGGGGAACAATACAATCAATTCACTAAGAAGCATGAGTTATTGTAGTTGCATTTATTACTTTATCACAGTATAATTTTTTAATCAAAACCTTCAATTCACAAATATTGCGTAGGTGTGCAGTCATTATTTTTACATAATTATTTAATCACTGAAAGCTTCTATTTTTCAAGATTTGTTGCTTTATCTCGTACACTTCTCTTTTTTATTCTTCTCCCCAAATGGCTCCTTTTTCCCCAATGCAAAACACACCCAAACACTCATGAATTAATCTTTGTGAAAATGACTTACAAGTAAAAAAACACAAAAATGTAAAAAAAAATGTATGCACTGTAAATCTTTACAATTATTATTTTAGTAAATTGAAAACAGCATTTTTGATCATAACAAATAACCAATATTGCATATATCCTGCTTTAATAAAATTAACACAAAAGGCTGTGTGTATAATCTACATATATAATGAGTAAATAAGACAAAAAAACTTGATACACAGTTATCATGAATAGTAAATTTGATCTAATGAAGGTGTCTCCAAACTTTCTAAACAAAGGGCCATTTTACTGTCCTTAGATGCTGTGGGGCAGACTGTGGCCATTGGTGTGTTTAATACGTTTTCCCTGTGTCTTCCATTTTATTACACATAACTTCATTTCTAAACTTATTTGTTTTGATTTCTTTGTATGTATGGATTGCATGGGTTGTTACCGACATGTGGGGAAAATGTCATGGCAATGGCACCTCTAGAAATATACAGTGGGGAAAATAACTATATGATCCCCTGCTGATTTTGTAAGTTTGTCCACTTACAAAGAAATGAACGGTCTATCATTTTTATCATAGGTGTATAATGTTATAAATTGAGTTGCAGTTCAGTGAGTAAAATAAGTATTTGTTCCCCAAGCAAAACAGGACTTAGTAGTTGGTGGAGAAACCCTTGTTGGAAAGCTCAGAGGTCAGACGTTTCTTGTAGTTGGTTACCAGGTTTGCACAAATCTCAGGAGGGATTTTGGTCCACTCTTCTTTACAGATCTTCTCTAAATCCTTAAGGTTTCTTGGCTGTTTCTTGGCAACTCAAAGTTTCAGCTCCCTCCATAAATGTTCTATAGGATTAAGGTCTGCAGACTGGCTAGGCCACTCCGTGACCTTAATGTGCTTCTTCTTGAGCCACTCCTTTGTTGCCTTGGTGGTATGTTTTGGGTCATTGTCATGCTGGAAGACCCATCCATGACTCATCTTCAATGTTCTGGCACCTGTCCGTTTTTATTGCTGTCTGTGCCCCCATGAGGGAGATTCACCCTCTCTAAACAGGGCAGTTTACCATTATCATTAAAAAAATCACAAATTTTAGGTTGTCCCCAGAAAAGCAATAGCGGGGAAATCATTCAATGGGGACTCTAGTTCTGGAGACCCAGGGGTTCCCCAAGAGTTTCCCTTAATTTGCAGGAATTTCTTATTACTTCCTGTTTTGGATATGGGAGAGGAAGTGAAGTGAAATCTTACCAATGGGGCACAGATGGCAAAAATAAACTGACAGGGCTTCTCACCCTCCCTTACTCTATCCAAAAGGAAAAAAAGAGTTCTACTTTAAGGTCAGGTTTTTTTTAACGAATATGGAAATTACTTGGGGGAGGGTTGTGTCTGGATATCATCTCTTAATTTACCAAATTTCCACGTTTGGCTGAAACATTATAAAAACTGTTGATTGAACTTAAAACTCTTTAAAATTCTGTTGTGCCTCTATGTAGCAGATGGTGGTGCCTATGCAGGGCCGGTGCTACCACTAGGTAAACTAGACAGCCGCCTAGGGTGCACTGCTGCCTAGGGGCACCCTGCCACTGGTTTCCCTCCATGTCTACATGCTCTGCAGTTGGCAGCATGTAGCTAACTCCAGCTCAGGCAGCTGCTCTGTCCAATTGCTGGTGTAATTAGAGGCGAATCGCAGCACTGGAGCCAGCGCTAGAGGAGGCAGAGCCGATGCTTCCTGTATAGCGCTGCCTCCTGTCACATGGGCAGGACAAAGGGGGTGGAGTCAATGGGGGCGGCAAAATGAGGTTTTGCCTAGGGTGTCAAAAATCCTTGCACCAGCCCTGTGCCTATGACAAATTCATGTACCCCTGGGAAACAGAAACATGAATTTGTTGCATGGAGGCATGGTGGGGGTGGCACAGAGGCTTGGGCATCTATACTGGACACTCCATCTTCAGTGCAGGCTTAGATTTCTCCCTCCAGCCACACAGCAGCATTGGTTGCTAAAATGTTGTTGGATGTGCAGCCGATATAACAGCCAATGATTTATATCTGGTCCCATTCTGCTACCTAGCAGGGAATTTCTGTCATTGTCCAAGTTAGGTCATTATCATATTTGGGTAATAACAACTTTGGCATCCCTGCCTCTTTTGTTTAAATCTCCTGGTTGGCAGCTAAATAGGACTGTGGATAAGTTGCGGGTTTCTAGGATGCCAGCGGTCACCAATTTCATAGAAACCAAGGAGCCATGTGTGGGAACCTGTCATATGACAAAGACAGTACTCAATTTTGTTGCCAGTGGTTTAGACATTAATGGCTGTGTTGAGTTATTTTGAGGGGACAGCAAATTTACACTGTTATACAAGCTGTGCACTCACTACTTTACATTGTAGCAAAGTGTCATTTCTTCAGTGTTGTCACATGAAAAGATAGAATGAAATATTTACAAAAATGTGAGGGGTGTACTAACTTTTGTGAGATACTGTACATGCCCCGCTCTGAACACTGGTGCCTATTTTTTGCTGACTCATCGTTGGTCTTAATTACCACCAATTTTCTTATCTTTAAACTGGTGGTGATTCTTTTTGAATCTGATGCATAGGAACAAGTTCTTAATGCTGAACTAAAGCTAACGAATGAAAATCTGTGAGCAGGCATCCGTTTATTACAGAAAATACATGCAATGTCTCTTCTGCAATAACATACACTTACCTGCCTGCTTGCAGTCTTCTATTGAATGCACACTGAGCTGTTCATGCACAGCTCACTATACGTTCCCTGCACACTCCGGCTGTGCCAGAATGATGGACTCCCATGTGCGTGCGCAGGAATAATGTCATTTTGCCACCGACCAATCAAGAAGCCAAAACCCTGGCACCTGGAAATACAGCAGCTTGGGAGAAGATGACCGTGGCTGGTGAGGGATTTAACTGCCACATCGCTGGAATGAGGAGGTGAATATTTCTTTCACTTCAGTTCCTCTTTAACGACTTGCCGACCACCTACCGCAGGTTGACGGCGACAAAGTGGTTCGATATCGCAAATCGGTGTCATACGATGGCGGCTGCGAGATCGCGCGCCGCCGGAGGCGCGTCCGCGCGCTCATTGTGTTAGGGGAGGGCCAGGGAGCGGGTGCGGCGGCCTCGATCGCCGCCGGCTACCCGCGATGCCCCCCCTGGAGTGAAAGAACGGAGGTCTGTGTAAGTAAACGCGGACCTCCGTTCTGTCAGAGGGGGAAGGGCTGTGATCACAGCCTTCCTCTACATGGAAGCTGTGGTCGCTTCCCTTCCCCAGCTAGGGCAGTCCCCCCACAGTTAGAACACGCCCAGGGCACACAGTTAACCCTTAGAGCGCCCCCTGCAGGTTAACCCCTTCACTGCCAATGGCATTTACACAGTAATCAGTGCATTTTTATAGCACTGATCGGTGTATAAATGCCAATGGTCCCAAAAAAGTGTCAAAATGGTCCGACATGTCTGCCCCAATATCGCAGTACCGCTAAAAATCGCAGATCACCGCCATTACTAGTAAAAAATAAAAAAAAAATAAAAACCCCAAAAATGAATTCTCATCATCCGTAAACGCGGCCACTTTTGCGCAAACCAATCAATAAATGCCGATTGCGATTTTTTTAATCACAAATATGAGGAAAAATATAAATCGGCCAAAAACTGTGAAAAAAAAATTTTTTTGTATTTTTTTTTTGTATTTGTATTTTAGCAAAAAGTAAGAAATTTGGGTTTTTTTTGCAAAATTGTCGCACTTCTTTTGTTTATAGCGGCGATCAGAAATGACGCAGAGGTGATAAAATACCACCAAAGGAAAGCTCTGTTTGTGGGAAAAAAAGGACGCAAATTTCGTTCGGGTACAACGTCGCACGACCGCGCAATTGTCAGGTAAAGCGACGCAGTGCCGAATCGCAAAAAGGGCTCTGGTCCTAAAGTGGGAAATCCTTCCGGGGCTGAAGTGGTTAAAGTCAGAATTTAGATAAATAAAAAAAAAATTGGATGATGATGCTTACATTTAATGGAAAGTATTCCTTATGTTGGTGCCTGCTGTCCTAGTTGAAATCTGAAGTCCTCTGTCCCCTCCATACCCACCACAGCCACGATCTTCCAGTGCTGTGGTGGTGACGCAATTAGAGATGTGCGATACGGAAAAAATTGATCGTTCATTTCATTTTCTTAAGTTAATCATTTTGTTTCATCATATTTGTTATGTTAGGATGATTTGTTCTCAGAATTAATTTTGTGTATTTGGGATTGTTTCTTTTATTAGGATTTATTTTGTATATTTGTTTTTCGTATCTTGGAAGATTGGCTATACTATATTCATTTTCGTGTGTTAATTCGTTATTTTGGGAGATCACGTATGCACACTGTTTGGATGGCTGGAGGTGGACCCATAAGAATCAGAATTATAACATAATATGAACTGAACAAAAATAATTGGAACTCTTCATACTGGTCCTTTGCGTTTCAGCTGCATTTTTAAAAGTCCAGCTTGATGCATTTTTGGTGCATCTCTCCATTGAAATGAATGAGACCTGGTGAAAAATGCATCAAAAATATAACGCACCTGTGGGAAGTGCTTTGTCCAGCCACGTGTACAGAGGAAAAATGTGATGCAAATTCAGCGAAAAAACATTAAAAATGCAACACACCGTAGCAAAAACACATACCGTATATACTCGAGTATAAGCCGTCTCGAATATAAGCAGAGGCACCGAATTTTACCACAAAAAACTGGGAAAAGTTATTGACCCAAGTATAAGCCTAGGGTGGCAAATGCAGCAGCCAGAACACAGGAATTGTAGCCAGAACACAGGAATTGTAGCCAGAACACAGGGACAGGGAGCCAGAACTCAGGGATTGTAGCCAGGACACAGAGACTGTAGCCAGAACACAGGTATTGTAGCCAGGACACATGGATTTTATCCAGGACACAGAGACTGTAGCCAGAACACAGGAATTGTAGCCAGAAAACAGGAATTGTAGCCAGAACACAGGGACAGGGAGCCAGAACTCAGGGATTGTAGCCAGGACACAGAGACTGTAGCCAGAACACAGGTATTGTAGCCAGGACACAGGGATTTTAGCCAGGACACAGACTGTAGCCAGAACACATAAGGGATGAGTAAGGTAGTTTCACATTAAACAGAGCTGTGCTGCTTCTAAGAGCCGTTCTGTGCTGTGTAACTGTGAAGCCTCATACACACGGACGTTTTTTGACGCCGGCATTTTCAGGCGTTTTTTGAAGCTCTCCATGTTAGTCAATGGCCCCATAAAAACGTCAGCGTTTTTGAGCTGTAGGTGGCGTCGGCGTTAGTGAGCAGAAAGTAGAACCCATGGCCATCGCGTTCTGAGGCTGTAACGTTTTGACGTTTTTTGACGCCGACGCCACAATATGCCAACAAACGCCACCTAATATTCGACCGGCGTTTTCCGGCGTTTTTTGACGCCGACGTTTTTAGGTTGAAAAATAGCAGAGGGATGATTTTTTTTAAAAAAAACGCCTATTGACGCCGACACTCACTAACGCTCAAAAACGCCAATGCATAACGCCGAAAAACTTCGACTTTTTTTCCTTGACGTCGGACCCGACGTTTTGTTTATTTTTTTAGATACGCCCGTGTGTATGAGGCCTGACTAAACACATTGGAATGCTGAGAATGCAGAGAGAGAGCTGCAGCTTTTCACAGAGATCAGGAGGTGGGCGGGACTGAACAGCTAACATCAGCTTGTCCCGCCCACCTGCCGACATCAAGCTGAGAATCTGACACCTCTCTCAGCATTCTCTGCATTCCAATGTGTTTAATCTCATTTACAAAGCACAGAACGGCTCTTAGAAGCAGCACCGCTCTCTTTAATGTGAATCTACTGATCACCCACAGACACTGACTCGAGTATAAGATGAGGGGGGTCTTTTTCAGCACAAAAAATGTGCTGAAAAACTCGGCTTATACTCGAGTATATACGGTAAGCATTTTTCCTCATTTTTGCAACAGCAGTGTGAAAGCAGCCTTACTCTATTTATTGCAATATGTTTCCATTTCATATGTAGTGCCTTTTTTTTATAATAATGAAACATGTTAATGCAACATAAAAACAAAATTAATCTGAATTAATTTGGATCACTTGTTATGTCATTAGGTTTTTCAGATGCTTAAGGCCCCTTTCGCACGGGCGGATCGTTCGGGTCCGCCTGCCAGGTTTTCAGGCAGACCCAAAGGGACGCTCCATTGCTCTCTATGGAGCGACGGATGTCAGCGGTGACATGTCCGCTGACAGCCGATCCGCTCCGATCCGCCAAAAACAGACGGATGGAAACCCTATTTTCCATCTGTCTGGCGGATCGGATCAATGAACACGGACATGCCGTCCGTGTTCATCTGATGCCCATAGAGGAGAGCGGAGCTGTGACAGGTCAGTCTCTGCACTAAGTGCAGAGACTGTCCTGTCATCCGCCGGCTCAGTGGGGATCAATGGATGGATCCCCGCTGAGCAGCAGAGCCCGTCAAAACGGGCTCCGCTTGTGTGAAAGGACCCTTAAACCAGGGGTTTCAAACTGGCGACCCTCAGCTGGAGAGCTGCCAGTTTGAGACCCCTGCTAAACATTACCATAAGGTCCACATGAAATCCAAATGATGAAATGATTATGTTTTGTTGTTTCGTTATCTTTTATTTCAGATTCGTTGAAATTCCTTACTATAGTGATTCAGAGATTAGGATACATCCAAATCTCTGAATAATGAAAATTTAGTCCGAATTTCATTTTGTAACAAAACAAATCACACGTCTTGATGCCTGTCACAGGCACTCAACAAGACTTCCGGCTATGCCCATCCCTTTCCATCTCCCTTCTCCATTCATAAAAATTGTAATATAGCTTCCATCAATGAAACGCGCTTTATGAATAAAGGACAGGCGAAAGGATTAAAAGGTCCCCCTCCTCCAGTCATAGAGCGTTTTTTATTCACAATATTTTAAAAGGATCATACCACCATCATACTGCTTTATTGAATTCTCCCCTATATGCGCTGAACTGAAAAGCTCTTCAAGAACGCAATATTTATATATATTAAAGTGCAAAAGCAATGGTGCGCTTATTCATACATAAAAAAATGTGTTGCAAAATATGTGCATCAATATTATAGCATGAAATGTGTAAACATTAATATAAAGCGTATTTGTGCTCAAAACAACTGGGTCCTCTAAAATCTATGAAAATCTCCATAATTATCTTGTAAAAATGTGCAGAAAAAACATTTAAAGTGGTTGTCAACCTGTGACAACCACTTTGACGTGCAGGTAAGCCTAGAATAAGGCCTAGAATAAGGCTTACCTGTAGGTGCCCTGCATATCTCCCAAACCTGCACGGTTCAGGAGATAAGCAGTGTATTTGCTGTGCCGACTTCATGTCGGCAAATGCGTAGTGAAGAAATGGCCTCCGTGCCGTTACTCCACTGCGACCGTGCCGTGACTGGCGCACACGGGAGTGACGTCACGCAACTCCGGCCAGTCACTGTGCCGGAGTCGCAGCCCCGGAAGGAAGAGGGGCAGAAGATGGACGCGGCCTGGAGTGGGGACATCGCTGGACGCTGCAGGCTTCGTTTGCAGGTAAGTGGCACATAATGGGCTACTATGCGATGCATAGTAGCCCATTATGCTTCTACTTTATAGGGTTATATTGAGGAAGTAAACCCAATATGGGTTTACTTCCTCTTTAATATAAAGTGCATATTGTGTTCAATAGAACACGCTCCTCTGCAATTTGTGTTTTTCTTCTTGATTAAAACACTGGCGAGCGTCGGGAGGGGGAGGGGGAGGATGACCCCACCCACCGCTACGGAAAGCATTCCAGTAGCTCATGAACCGCTCAGAGCGCTTTCATGAAAAAGCCAGCCGCCGGTTGAAAAAAACAATACTGGGCCATGACCCTGGTACACCACTTCAAAGCCGCAACATATATATATATATATGCATTGTGTGTAGCACACTTAAGTGCTGTTATGATATATAATAGTACTCACTGATAATAGATATAAAGCAATGGGTTAATAAACCAATCTGAGAATAGCAGCAACCATTAAGTGGGTCAACTCCCAGTACAAAAAGGATTAGGCCTCATACACACGGACGTTTTTTGACGCCGAAGTTTTTTGGCGTTTTTTTGCAGCTCTCCATGTTAGTCAATGGCCCCATAAAACCGCCAACATTTTTTAGCTGTAGAGGGCTTCGGCGTTAGTGAGCTGAAATTAGAACCCATGGCCAGCGCGTTCTGAGGCTGTAACGTTTTGGCGTTTTTTGACGCCCACGCCGCAAAACGCTCACTAACGCCCATTAACGCCGTACCGGCGGTTTTAGGTTAAAAAAAAAATGCCTATTGATCCCGTTGCTCACTAACGCTCATTAACGCTAATGCAAAACGCCCAAAAAACGCTGATTTTTCCCTGATGTCGGACCCGACGTTTTGCTTATGTTTAAAACATACGCCCGTGTGTATGAGGCCTAAAAGTGCAAAAGCAATGGTGCGCTTATTCATACATAAAAAATGTGTTGCAAACCATGTGCATCAATATTATTGCATGAAATGCGTAAACATTAATATAAAGTGTATTTGTGCTCAAAACAACTGATTCCATACAATCTATGAAAACCTCCATAATTATCTTGTAAAACTGTGCAGAAAAAATGTGTAAACATTTAATATAAAGTGCATATTGTGTTCAATAAACACGTTCCTCTGCAATTTGTTTGTTTCTTCTTGATTAAAATGAACGAACAATAGTCCAAAAAATTAATAATATATGAAAAATAAAAATGCAAACATAAAAGTCAAAAGTCAAAAAATATATATACAGTGGAATCTTAGATTACGAGCATAATCCGTTCCAGGAAAATGCTTGTAATCCAAATCACTTGTATATCAAAGCAAGTTTCCCCATAGGAAACAATGGAAACTCAGATAATTCGTTCCACAGCACTGCTTGTCAATGCAGTCCTGTATGTGGCCAGAGAGGTCCTGGTGGCGCCTGGTGAGCCTCGGTAACAGCCGGAAACATTCGGAAATGCTCAGGAACTATTTACACTTTCGGTATTTCCGAATGCTTCTGATGGTTTCGAGGCTCACCAGTGCCCCCGCACCTCTGGCCACATGCAGTATTGCATGCACAGAAGCCTAATTTTGCTCATTTTGCGAGACAGCACTTGCAAACCTAGTCAGAATTAAAAAAAAAAAAATGCTCGTCTTTCAAAATGCTTGTTAACCACGTTACTTGTGAACCACGGTTCCACTGTATAACCTCCAGCATTCGCCATGTGAAATGGCCGCTCACCTCCAGTAAAGACCCACCAAGGTCACTATAAGCCTTGTGTGTATGGGTCTTTGGATAGGATCATCCAGACAGCCAAGCTCAGATCCAAATGATGATTATCTAGCTGGTAAGGGTCTCCTTTGGTCTCAATGAATACTTGCAATGAAAGACTTGTTTTTTTTGGGGGGGGGGGGGGGGGGATTATCCAGCCAGCACTGCTCCCAGCATTGGTAATCTTACTGCTTACTGCTTATATTTTTTGGACTTGCATTTTTATTTTTCATGTACTTTTAATTTTTTGGACTATTGTTCGTTCGTTTCAATCAAGAAGAAACACACAGATTGCAGAGGAACGTGTTTATTGAACACGATATGCACTTTATATTAAATGTTTACACATTTTTTTTTTTGCAGTTTTACAAGATAATTATGGAGATTTTCATAGATTGTTGAGGAATCCGTTGTTTTGAGCACAAATACACTTTATTTATATTAATGTTTACACATTTCATGCAATAATATTGATGCACATATTTTGCAACACATTTTTTATGTATGAATGAGCGCACCATTGCTTTTGCACTTTAATCGTTTTTGTACTGGGAGTTGACCCACTTAATGGTTGCTGCTATTCTCAGATTGGTTTATTAACCCATTGCTTTATATCTATTATCAGTGAGTATTATTATCTATCAAAACAGTACTTAAGTGTGCTACACACAATGCGTATATATATATATATATATATGTTGTGGCTTAGAAACATAGAAACATAGAAAAGTGTAGGCAGAAAAAGACTGAGTAGTCCATCGAGTCTGCCCCTTTTTATTTATTTATTTTTTTTTATTTTTTTTATTTTTTTTTTATTTTTTATTATTTTTTTATATATATATATATTTTTTTTTTTACATTAACCTTGTTGTCTGACTATGGATTTATGTTTATCTCAAGCATGTTTAAAGCCATTTACTGTTGACTGTCTCACAACCTCTGTTGGTAGTTTATTCCAATCATCAGCAGCCCTTTCAGTAAAATAATACTTTCTAAGATTAGTTTTGAACTTCCCCCCAGTTAGTTTGAGGTCATGTCCCCGTGTTCTTGATTTTGGTTTCATATTGAAAAGACTGCCCTCCTGAACCTTATTCACCCCCTTGATGTATTTAAAGGTTTCAATCGATGTCTCCCCTCTCCCTTCTTTCCTCCAGACTGTACATATTAAGTTCCTGAAGTCGCTCTTGATATGTTTTATCCCCCAGACCTTTCACCATTTTTGTTACCCGTCTCTGAACTCGTTCTATCTTATCAATATCTTTTTGTAAGTGAGGTCTCCAGAACTGGACACCGTATTCTAAGTGAGGTCTCACTAAAGATCTATATAGAGGAATCAGAACCTCCTTCCTCCTGCTGGTGACCCCTCTACTGATACATCCCAGAATTCTATGTGCTTTTCCCACTGCCTGGTTACACTGTTTGCTCATTTTGAAGTGGTGTACCAGGGTCATGGTCCAGCGTCGTTTTTTTCAGCATGAAAGCGCTCTGAGCGGTTCATGAGCTGCTGGAACGCTTTCCAAAGAAGTGGGAGGGGTCATCCTCCACCTCCCGACGCTCGCCGGTGTATCTTGGGCTTACCATTTCCACCGATTTACCCGAGAAACGATCCAACGGTGCGGCTGGCTGGTCCCAGAAGCGATCAAAGAGTAGATCCTCTTTGATCGCCTCTATGACCTTGGAGGACCGGAGAAACATCATGACGTCACATCTGGTCCAGGCTGGAAGTAAACTTTTTTCGTTAACGCAAAAGATTTAAAAAATTGTATTTATTTATTTAGTTATTTTGATCTTTTGCTTTTAAAGGTAAATGAGAGATTTGGGGTCTTTTTGACCCCAGATCTCTCCATAAAGAGGACCTGTCATCCTTATTTCTATTACAAGGGATGTTTACATTCCTTGTAATAGGAAAAAAAGTGATAAAAAAGGGACAGTGTAAAAATATAAAAAAATAAATAAATAAGAGAAAAAAATTTTAAGCATCCCCATCCCTCCGTGCTCGCGTGCACAAGTGAATGTATACGTAAGTCGTGCATGCATATGTAAACGGCGTTTGCACCACACAAGTGAGGTATTGCCACAAAGAGTGAGAGCAATAATTATAGAATGGGACCTCCTCTGTAACGCTAAACACATAACCTGTATACCTTTTAAATAGGAAGTAGAAAAAGCCCTCCAAAAGAAGTATTGTCATTTTGTTCAACCATTTTGCACATATCTGTCCAGGTTGTGCCTGGTTTAAGCACTTTTATCTTCCGTGTCAATAAATACTTGAGTTTTTTTTATAATTGATGGTGTCCTACTGTGTCTTGTTCATATATGCCTCAAAGTCCCTTCTTTCGGAGGGTTTTTTCTACTTTCTTTGCATTCATTGGGATGTTGGCATATGTTTAGAGTCTCCACCACACACCCCTTATTGCAAACATTTTTAAAGCATTGTCTATGGAGATTTTTAAGTACCGTAGTTTGTCGTCATTCTACGGGCAGAGCAGCATAGGCATGCACACAGGGTATGCTGGGTGTGCCTGGGCACACCCTAATCAACTAGTGCTCATTAGCATTATCCCTCTGTGTAGCAGTGGGTAGATGGAAAAGATCTCCCTCTTACTGGCTCTGCCATAAGAATAGTGCTTACACACTCCTTTTTCACTGTGCTAGCAGAGAGATCAATGTGCCAGGATCATATATATGTAGACACACACGTGCGCTTGAGCTTTGGGGTGCACATCCAAATGCAATAAGCTGCGCACACCTATGGTGCACAGGTTTAACTGCTTCCACACCACGTGCAGTATATTTACTGTGGCAGTGTGGATGCTTCCCGCAAATCGCTGTAAATAAGCGGCGATCTGCGGGTGGCCGCTAGGGGGCGCACGTGAGCCGTGCTCCTGAGGAGTGTGCCCGCGGCTCGGGCGGACCCCATGTCCGCCAGCGAGCCGCGATGAGCGGCCACAGCTAAAGAACGGGGAACCCCACTCTGTCAGTGCAGGCATAGGAGATCTACTGATCCCTGTCACTGGGATCAGTTAGATCTCTTATGCCCATGGTAGCCCAGCCCACCCACAGTTAGAACACGCCTAGGGAATACAGTTAACCCCTAAATCTCCCCCTGCAGGTTAACCCCTTCATTGCAAATGACATTTATACAGTAATCAGTGGACATTTAAATTTCTGATCTCTGTATAAATGTCATTGGTCCCAAAAAAGTGTCAAAATGGTCCAACATGTCCGCCGCAATATCACAGTACCGTTAAAAATCACAGATCGCCGCCATTACTAGTAATTCTCATCATCAGCGGCCACTTTTGTGCAAACCAAACAATAAACGCCAATTGCAATTTTTTTTACCAAAAATATGAGGAAGAATATAAATCGGCCAAAACCGATGAAAAAAAAATGTTTTTTTATATATTTTTTTGGATTTGTATTTGAGCAAAAAGTAAGAAAAACTGTTTTTTTTTTTTGCAAAATTGTCGCTTTTCTTTTGTTTATAGCGGCGATCAGAAATGACGCAGCGGTGATCAAATACCACCAAAAGAAAGCTCTGTTTGTGGGAAAAAAGGACACAAATTTCGTTTGGGTGCAACGTCCCACGACCGCGCAATTGTCAGTTAAAGCGACGCAGTGCCGAATCGCAAAAAGTGCTCTGGCCCTAACCTGGGAAATCCTTGCGGGGCTGAAGTGGTTAAAGTGTGACATGTTAGGCATCTATTTACTTGGCGTAACATCATCTTTCACATTTTACAAAAAAAAAAAAATTAGAGTATATATTATGTATTTTATTCATTAAAGTGTATTTTTTCAAAAAAATTGCACTCGCAAAACTGCTGCGCAAATACCATGTGACATAAAAAAATTGGATCGCCATTTTATTCCCTAGGGTCTCTGCTAAAAAAAAAATATATTATTTGGGGGTTATAAGTAATTTTCTAGCAAAAAATACTGATTTAAACTTGTATGTAAACAATACGTGCCAGAAAAAGCCTAGTGATTATAGAATATAGTAGATACTTTTAGTTTAGCAGCAGTCACTTAAATGATCATTTTTACAATCACGCAAAGTGATGAGCTGAGACCATAAAATAGCAAATAATTAAAAAAAAAAAAAAAAAAAAAAAAAAACAGATTACAAATCTTATTTTCAATGATATTACAAGGGCGTCATTGGCTACATTAAAACCTACTTCCTAATAGTAAACTTTATTCAACAATCTTTTCCGCACAGGTGCTGCACTTTAACATTTGGAACATTGCCCATCTCTATGAAGACATTGTGAGAAGTCTGCCTTATTCCCATTTGGTACATTGTGCTGCCTCACAGCAGGTAGACACCGAAGATATGGCTCCAGGCTTCCATGCTTAGTGAACCCTGCTGTGACACACTGTGCTGTGCAGACACAAATATGATATTGCCTTTTCTTCTTTTACAGCTCCTGTGGAAAGAACAAACTGTCATCTTTGCAATTTTGGTATTTCCTGAATTTTTTTTAAGAAACAGACATTACTTTATATACAAATATTGATGTAGAAAAAAGCACCATTTCATAATTTGAAGCTGATAAGTCATTTTAGAAAAAGTAAATAGCATAAGAATGGAGGCCTGACCGAGACAAATTAGACGGTAAGTGCCCGTTCACACAGGGGCGACTTGCAATCCGACTTGAGTTGTCTCAAGTCGCCCCAAGTCGCTTGACATTTGAAATCGCATTGAAATGAATGGGAGCCGTCTTAATATACACGACTGAAGTCGCTCCGACTTCAAGGCGACTTCTGAAAAGGTTCCTGTACTACTTCTAGGCGACTTCTATCCGACTTGTGCCCATAGAATTCAATGGAAGTCACATCCAAGTCGGATCCCCATCTACATGGAAGCGACTTTACAGGTAAAAGAATAGAATTTATTTTTAGGCAGCCCTCTCCCTCCCTTCTCCCTGGCAAAAAGTCGTGTTGTAAAGTCGCCTGAGGTCCTCGAAGTCGCACTGGAAGTCGCGCTGGAAGTCGCGCTGAAGTCGCCTAGCGAAATCGCACCGAAGTCGGGTCGCCCCTATGTGAATGCAGGCTTAGGGGTGTATGTAAGAAAAACCTGAAAACTGCATGGTGGTCAGGCACTATAGCTGGGTCTCTGTACTTCACCTATAGCAGCCCCCTGTCCCATAAGGCAAGCAAGCCCCTACCGGCAGGGCCGCTGTTAAAATTCAAAGGGCCCCATACAGCCTACCTGATGGGCAAAAATTTAAAAATGAAAATCCTCCCTCCTAGCACAAATTTCCCTCACCCCAATAAATCACCCGCCTAGCACTTTCTTCTCAAACTTTCTATCCTAGCACAGATTTTATCCCCTAAATCCCTCCTGCCAGCACAAATCCCCCCTAATGCCTCTTATTAAGTCTCGTAAACACGGGACGACGATCGTATACAACAGGTCGTACTAACGACCGTTGTATGCGATATCGATCGTTCGTATGCGCGATTAGAACAGTCGAACATACGACGGTCGTACAAGGGAGTTGTATGAGCAGACTAGAAAACTTGGTCGTACCAACAAGCGCTCATACGACCGTTGTATCGTGTGTACAGAGCAGTTGGTACAACAAGTTTTGTATTGTGTAAAACATGCATGCTCCGAAGTCAGGAACGGCCGGATGCTAATTACATGCACCTGAACGTTCTTCTGTGCTCGTACGATCGTGTAGTGCAGTCAGTATGCAAGTTACATTATGCAACATACGATTTGAGACGATCGTGCGTACAATTGTCATCCCGTGTGTACGAGGCTTTAGCCAAACTTCCCCCTCCACCTCCCAGCACAAATCTTCTTTCTTCATTCACCCTCCTAGGACAAATTTCCACAAATCTCTCCTCCTAGCACAACCCCCTCTAAATTACTCTTTCCAGCACAAATTCTTCCTCCCTACTTAAATCCCCCCCCAGCACTAATCTCCACCCCTTCTCCTGGCACAAACACCCCCTCACCAGATGTGTTGAC